>JAGKTI010035342.1:0-11276 GCA_018397915.1 Birgus latro | reverse complement strand
TGTGTGTGTGTGTGTGTGTGTGTGTGTGTTGCCAAAATATCTCAGAAAGATGTGGACGAATTATCACCAAAGCATCAGGAAAGAGCAACAATGTGGATGTGCAGAAGTCCATTACTTTTGGTGAGAATTTGATCAAAGGTGACCGAATGCCAGTCGCCATATATTTTTTAATGTTTTTTTTTTAAAATATGGTGACTGAATTCAATAGAGTTTTGCTAATTTTCTTGAAATTTGGTTTGTAGGTAGCATGTACACAATATATTAATCAACATATTTTGAAGGGCGACTAGCATTCGACACGGAATGTTTTTGTTTCATTTCCCTCAGCCACTTATCTTCCTTAATGCTATTTTCAAGTTGACTTCTTACTGTGCTTTACTTTATTTTATTTTTTTTGTTTCTCGATCTGTTTTTTTTTTTTTATTCTTCTAACTTATTATGTCCTGTTTCCTCTTCAGATTCTTTCCTCTTTTTCCCTCCTGCTTGAGCACTGTCTTCTATTATTAACTCTTTTTTTTTTTTTGCTCTTTTTTCACCTACCATCTCTTATTTTTCCTTTACCAAACGAGGTGAGAGGAGACGGCTTGTTCTTCTGCTTCTTCTATTTTTTTTTCTTGTATTTCGCTTTCTTTTCTGTAGTTCTTACCTACCTCTTCCTCCTCTCAACCTCTCCATTGTCTTGCTTGTTTTCAGCTCCCTAAACCACTTTCATTCTCTTCTCCAGTTTCCTGATCACTCTCAGCCACGTTCATTCTCTCGCCTTTCAGCTTCTATATTGCTCTAAATCACTTCCTTTCATTCTCTTCTCTTTCATTTTCCTTATAGCTCTCAAACACTTTCGTACTCTTCTCTTTCACTGTCTTTCTCTTTTCCATTTCAAACTTCAGTACTTTTCCCATATCATTAACTCTTTTCTCATTCTTCTTTTTGTGACCAATGTTCTCTTTCATATTTATCATCCTTTACCACGTTTCTTAACTTCAGTCTCCTCTATCATTCTCTTTCCATCCTCCTCCACTTTCTTCGTCATTCTGTTCTGCTATCTTCAATTGCCTCACTACGATGCCGAATTATGCGGTGTAGCCAGCAATATCATCAGAAGTATTTTATCCAACGTCGAAAAGATAGACAGCAGTGAAGGGATTATTGAACACTGTCCAAATCCATCCAGTCTATCCTAAATAAAAACGTCTGGAGGATGTAACAATAATAATAATAAATAATAATAATAATAATAGTAATAATAATAATAATAGAAATAATAAAAATAAAAACACGCAATCAGATACAAAAGGTAAACATTCTCTCTCTCTTTCTCTCTCCAATCTCCACCGTGTTCGCCCTCTCCTCCTCCTTCTTCCACCCCTTCTCCTCCTTCCCCTCCTCCTACTACTCCTCCCTCTTTCGCAACACGTTGAGAAGAGTCCGCCTTTCTCTGTCTTTACTTTTTCTTAACAGTTCGCCAAAATTTTTGCGCTAATCTTTTCCTCTTTTCTTCTCAGACTTCATCAAATCCTCATTTATATTTTGTACCATTTTCTCCCATTACTTCTTTTCCCCCTAATTTCTTTCAAAACTCTTTGTATCTGTTTTTTTTTATATATATATTTCATTATCTCAGATTTCTTTTTCTTTTTTTTATTTCCTCTCTACTCCCTCGTTCTTTATCATTTTATTGATATTCTGTATATTGCATTAAAAGTGTTTGAAAACGTTTTCTCTTCCTTTTTCAGTCTTTCGCTATTAGTATCCTTCGCTGTCTTCTTCTTCCTGTTCTTCTTCTTCTTCTTCTTTTCCTGTTCTTCTTCTTCTGCTTCTTCTTCTTCTTCTTCTTTCTCCTCAAGTTTCTCATCCTATACTCCTTTGTTTCAAAATTTCGCAGTTTTCCTCCAATCTTTCTCTTCTTCCTTCTTTCTTCGCCCTTCCTAAATGCAATCAGTGCTTGAGATGATCCTGCATTACTTGTTTTGTAATTTTGTCTCTTTTCTTTCACAAAACTTAAATTTACTCCTCCATCCTTTTGTTTTCCTTTTACCTCCCTCCCAACATCGACCCCCCCCCCCCCCAACGTCTTTCCCAAGAAGGGGGGAAAAGAAACCCTTATTCTTCTCTTCTTTATTTTCCTTTTGGTTCATCTTTTCCTCCGTGCACGTATTTCCCCCACGCGTCTTCATTCTGTAATCATCTTTATAATATACAGTCTTCTTTAATTTTTCCTTTTTCAGCCTCTTTCACTTCTCTTCATTTACTATTGACTTCCACCACCAAGTCTTTCTTTTTCTTTTTGTCCTTCAACTTAAAGATTCTCTTCTTCTTTCGATCACCCACTAAGACTTGTTTTGCTTTTCTCTTGTCTTTTACCTTTCTTTTACAGCTCCTTCACAACCATCTCCTCTTACCATTAATTTTCTCATTTCCTGCTTTTTTTTTTTTTTGTTCATTCTCTCCCCGTAACATTTTCCCTTTCCTCTCTTTCCTTAGCAACGCTGTGAGAAGAGCTAGATTTAACTCTCTGTTCATTTCCTTTGATTCGATGTTTATTTATACCTTCGCCAACGAAGTTGGAGGAGGATATGTATTCACTCATGTTTTACTGTTTGTTTGTACATACGATATCTCCTAAGGTTTTCAATTAATTTCAGTGAAATTTTGTGAAAGGGTGGGCCATGGGCCATGAGAGAATTTATTAAATTTTGGGGAGGATCCGGATCCGGATCCTGCAATGACATTGGGGGCCGCATGCTCTCTCTGAGAACTTTCAAGTTACCCGTCCTCGCCCAGAAGGGGCTCGGGGACGGGTATTGTTTTCACTCTGTTTGTTTGTTTGTATGTCTGTCTGCCTGTTAACAACTTTACACGAAAACTACTGGTGCGATTTTGACTAAAATTACGGGGATGATGAGCAATGACCTTCTGATTACCTGATTAAAGTTTGGGCCAAATTGGGCCAAGGCCTAGGCAGTAGGCCCCCAAAATGTAAAAAAAAAAAAAAAAAAACGGGAATGGGTAAAAATTGTTTTTTCGCCATAACTCCTCTCAGATTCGTTATATCGACATGAAACCAACTTAAATATGCAACTTTCAAATCTGCATCCTATAACATGCCTCATTACATCAGGGGGGTCATCCCCCAGTTAGCTATGGGGGGGTCAATGTCAGGTGGGTCGGACTTAAAATTTCAAATGGGCATAAAATTGTCAACATTCACCCGATTTACTCCACGTTTGGTATGTGACCTCTTAGACTAGATATCTTGTGTTCATAGTTTATAGGTCAGCACCAAAATGACTGCAAATGACGTGTCTGCTGTGCCTTGGCATCGCTTCTTGTTGCAAATGTTTCTCCTGTTTTCCCTTTTCTTCTTCCTCTTTTCCCTGCAATATCCTACATTTTCTTACATATCTGGCATCCTCTAACACATTAAATTATACCATCTTTTCCATAAATAAAATCTTTATTTTCGCTGATGACAAACAATTTCATTCAGCTGAGAAGATACCAAGCTACTCTTCCTCTTTTACCTTCTCTCTCTCAGGTTCACCTGCCCTCCAACCAACATGTCTCCATCTATGTGGAAATGAATGGGTTCAGAGAAGCCGGGGAGGGGAGTGGGGGATGATTGACTGGGGTAACGCTGGAGATGGACGCCTTCAAGCGGTGGCCCTGTCATGACCGAGCAGCGGAGTTGTCCGCTTGTACGAATGCAAGTTTCCCTCGACTCACGAAAGATGGCTTGTGAATACAGGGGGAAAGAAACTTCCGCCTACAGTCCACTGAGTTCACGACTAGACGACCCTGTGGCTACAACAACAACAACAGCAACACAGCAATGATGATTGGCCAACATCTTTTCAATTCATCTTAATTTTTCTTCACTAAGAGTATCTTTTCTCTCTCCTCTTCCTGCTCCTACTCTCTTTTCCCTCTCCTCCTGCACCCACTCCCGTTTTTCCCTTTCTGCTCTTACGCCTACTCCTTTGACTGTGGTTACACCGCAATAATGATGAGGGGTCGCCATCTCCCAGCTCTAATGCATATCCACCTTCATTTTTTTTTCCCACTCCTCTCCATCCGTTTTTTTTTTTTTTAACAACAGAACAAGGAAGGAAAAACAAATGAATAAAAAAAAATATTCCATACACCAGATTACTGACGTCCTCCATTCATAAAATATCTGTAACAGTTAGACTTGAACAGCTATAGGTTAAAGTTTTGGGGGGAAAAGCTCGGTGGAAGCGAGTTCCAAAGAGATGCAGTTCGGGAAATAAAAGAATTCTGATAGGCAGAAATTTTGCAGCATGGCTGTGTGACATTCCAATCATGAGAGTTACCAGATGTCCGTGTAGCACGAGGGAAGGGATGGAGAGGTGGCACAATGGACGCTATTTCGTCTGAGCATTTGCCATTAAAATATCCGTAAACAAATGCAAGGGAGGCAACATTCCCTCTTGCTTATAGGGGAAGTAGTTTATTTATAATAGCAGGGTTATTAGTAATTCCAACCGCTTTGTTCTGAATTTTGTCTAGCTGTTTTAGTGGAACCTCTACACATCCATTCCACAAGGGTGAGCAATATTTAAGCTGAGAGAGCACATGGCTTTTACAAATTATAACTAACTGCTCGTCAGTGAAAAAGTTACGGACTCTGTACAATAATCCAAGTTTCATTGAGACGGTTTTAGCAAGTGATCTGACATGAGAGATTCAGCTGAGGGCATTATTAAGTGAGACAGCGAATGTCAATACTTTTGGGGATGGGAATATTAGTAGCACTGAAGGTAATATACGAAACTAGCAATATCTGGCTATCAGTAAATTGAATATTTTTGGTTTTACTAGCATTAAATGAGACAAGGTTGTTTTGTCCCCATTCACTGATCTTAGATTAGTCTTGATGGAGGTGGCTGTACAGAGTTGAGAGTTACAGATATTAGACTTTGTAAAAGGGTATTTGAGTGTGAATGAACTGTGAAGTGTTGAGTCATCTGCTTATAAATGGTTGGGATTGTGGGTGACAGATAAGAGATCATTAATATGAACCAGGAACAGGGTTGGTGCCAGAAGTGATCCTTGTTGCACGCCGGCATTAACTGAGTGGAAATTGGAATATACATCATTTACTTTTCCTCTTATATGTCTCTTACTAAGAAATGAGGAAAGCAGAATAACAAAAGACATTAGTCCATAGCAAGGGAGTTTCGACAGCATAGAACAGTGCCACACTCTGTCGAAATCTTTAGAAATATCAAGGGCTACTGCATCAGTTTCTCTATATTGGTCAGTTGATTGATGAATGGTATGAGTCAGGAGATTGAGTATGTCAATGGTGGATCTTTTGTAGCGAATACCATATTGTCTATCTCTAATTAAGTTGTTGGATTTAAGATGTTTAACTATGTGCTTTTTAATAAAAATTTCAAATACTTTACCAAGAGAAGATGTAACTGCTATTGGTCTGTAATCAGAGGGGTCAGAGGAACTTCCTTTCTTTGGAATTGGGTGGATATTGGCTTCTTTCCATGAATTAAGGAATGAAGAAGTACGTATGCACTGTATTAATAATTTAGCTGGAACAGATGCAAGTTCTGGGGAACACTTATTCAATATAGTTGGAGGAATTCCATCTGGGCCTAGTTCTTTGTTGGTTGGTAAATTGTCTTTGATGGATTTTACGTATTTTGTCTGTATTATAAGTGGAACTATTTCGGGAAAGTCAAATTCTAATACTGGGATGTTCTGGCTGACTTCCTCTATGGTAGAATTTCTGGCAAATGTACTGGCAAAGATATTCGCTTCCCACGTCGGTCATTTGTAATGTTGCCATCCGAGGATTTTAGTGCGGGAACTGATGATGACTTGTTAAAGTTATTATTGAAAGAATTGAGAGTTTACCACAATATTCTATTGTCAATAGGTTTATTAAGTAGTTTTGATGCTTGATTTTGAAGAAAGTTTGATTTAGCGAGATTTTTTACAGCTTTTACATGATTTCCAGCAATTTTAGATTGACAGTGTTTCAGATGTTTTTTTTATTTCATTTTAAGTAAGAGTTATATGTTAATGACCTTTATGCCGTTGCTCTGGCACTGTTGCCATCAAACCAATTTCGAGAGTTCGATCTTTTAGTGAACTGTTGACTTGGTATGAATAAATCCATACCAGCTGGTAATAAGTCATTAATGTGGGAATGGGTAGAATTGGCATCACTAGAGAAGAAAGACTGCCACGGAATGTCAGCAAGATAATTTCTAAATCCATCCCAGTTGGTCTATCATAGTGCCATCGGGTCATCCTGACAGGTTCGGAATGGGGAGGTTTGGGGGCTAACTAATTAGGCTTTGGTGAGATTGTGGTCAGAGGATCCAAGTGGTGACAGTACTTCTATCCTGTATTGATCTGGATTATTTGTCAGGAATAGATCCAAGAGATGGGCATTATGGTCAGGATTATCTGCTATTCTGGTTGGTTGCTTTACCAACTGAGTGAAATTAAACAATTCTGCAAACAGCTCGCACTCTAGACCAGCATCGTCAGTCCTGGCAGAATTCAATAACCAATCAACATTATGTACGTTAAAATTACCAAAATAGTAATTTCTGTGCTAAGGGCAAGGTTAAGGTTACTCAGCTGTGTGGATATGGAGTCAAATACACTGGGTTCTGAAGAAGCAGTGAGGGAGTGATAGACTACACTGATATATCTGGTAATTTTTTGATAATTTAGTTTATATAGTGAGTGATCAAAACTAGCTAAGTGAAGTTTAAAACAGTGTCAACTGTATATTAAAATCTGATATAACAGCTGCCACCCTTGTTATGGAAGTTTGTGAGGAGATGGTAACCAGGAAAACAAAATGGAGATATTTCGGTAGAGGGAGAGATTTGTGGTTCTGTGAGGAACAGGGCCAGAGGGAATATGGACTGCAGGATAAAAGGAACTAAATTCTGACTGGTACAGAGACAATGGATATTGGTGACGAATAAGGCCGCACCTGCACTCCTTCGCTGACGAGCATGAATGGAATTTGCAACAGTCGCTGCCGGCAGTCACTTGATGGCGACTGGGAGGATCCTGTGCTGCCAGCCCTACCCGCCAGTGGTGGCAATCCAAGATACCACCTCGTTTGCTAGTAATAATGCAGCGGCCATTGCTAAAGAGAGTGGAAATAGGTGTGATATCTTACGTGCATGTAGTGTGATGTAGACAGTTGAAGATAGAGGTATTAAGAGAGTGTGCTGGCCTACTGTCTGTGTAGATGAAAGCACTGAAAATGTTCAGCAAAAGGATATGGTCAGGTTCAAGTACTGAGAGCTGGTGAAACGGGAGCGCCAGCTCTCCCTGTCACTAGCTTGCCATCCACCTCAGGAGTACTGCCCTGTTCGAATGGTGTTACAGTCTACTCCAGTCTACTCCTCCTCCTCCTTGCTCCTACTCTTCCATCCCTCTTCTTCATAACCTTCCTCCCCCTGCTCCTCCTCTTCTCCTGTCACATCTAATTCATCTTCACCTTCAGCATCTCTCCTCTTTCTTATCCTCGTCTCCTTCTGCTGCTCTTACTCCTCTATTTACTTACTACTTCTACTCCTTTTTTTTCATGTTCTAACTCCTCTCTCTCTCTCCGTCTCCTCATTCTCCTCCTCCTCCTACTGCTTCTCCTCCTCTTTCTCCTCCTGCACCTCCTCCTCCTCCTCCTCCTTCTCCCACCCACGCCTCCCTGTGCCCCGTTTGTGTGGAGGAGGCGAGGGGACGGATCGTTTGACTGGTAAAGCGGCAATAATGATAAGGGGTCGCCAAAGGTCTGTGTCGCCATCCACGCCTTCTGATTCATACCCACCTCCACCGTCTTTCCCATTTCGTTCTTTCTGATCTCAATCTTAAATAGAAGCAAAAAGAAGCTGCGAATATGAACACCTACATTACGAGACACCCCTAAATCTAATTCTTACTGTCTGCAGACGATTTTATTCAGGCTTATGAAAGGCCTACCGTAGTGGGGGAATTAAAGAGGCTATCTCCATCCATTTCATTTCCCATGGTTCTCCGTAAGGTGTATAAAAAAGGCTGAAGACAGAAACGACAAAATAAAAAAATCATCATACCGAAAAGGTAAAGTACCTGAGGAGGGAAGAGGCCGATTATTCATCACCTGCTCCTTTCTCTCTCTCTCTCTCTCTCTCTCTCTCTCTCTCTCTCTCTCTCTCTCTCTCTCTCTCCTTTTAAATTCGTAATCGGTTTTACTGTCTAGTTTCTCTTCTTAATCTTGACATCATCTCTCTCAGCCCGTTTTTTTTTTCTTCTCTTTTTCGGCCTTCGTTTCTTCTACCTCCTTCAGTCTAACTTTTTCAGGACGGTGACTACGATTTACTTTACTCTTAATCCACCTAGACGTCTTTATTCAGCTTCTAAGATATTTCCTGTAGTGAAATGGTTAAAAGGAGACCTTTTGGAACCATTTTATTAGGGAAGGTGGAGGATATGTGCTGTTGAATAAAATCATCTGAGAATAAAGAAATAAAACAGATGAATTATCACATGGAGCGAGTCTTCTCATTTTTTTTTTTCCTCCTATACCCTCTCTACCTCCCTGATTGCTTCTCCCACGCTCCGTTTCTGGAAATTAGGTGAGGTGGAGCGACCTTCTTGTTCCATTAGATGTTCTGCTAATAATGGTGTTAATGACAACAAGGAGCTCTCACAGACAGCGACACCCACGCCCACCATCTGGTTTAAGGATCGGATAATAGACTTTCCCCTATGACCTTGGACTTCTTGATTACTCTCAGAATCGAATTGCTTCATTCTTGCCTAACGTTTAACCTGCCACCAACTGTGGTTCAAATTAGATAAAAACTGGTTGAGGTGACTCTCCAATGTCCTTGACCTTTGGCCTTTCCATGTGACCTTGACCTTTGACCCTTGATTTAACCTGAGTCTTTCCACAAAATTTAGTCTACATTGAAAGCTGCTCTTGGTATTTGAACGTGACCATTTACTGCTAGTTCCAAGAAACAGAGGGACAGACCCTTGGGCGATCCTCAACTCATTCATCAGGTTTAATTTAGATCAGATCAAAAAGTTATTCTGTTCATGCACAGAAACAAGGGTGAAAATATGACCTTACCATGTGACCTTGACCTTTGACTGCTCTCGAAATTGAATCACCCCCCTTCCTTGGTTGACCCTTAATACTTTGACAAAGTTCGGTTTAAATCAGACGAGAAATTTTTCAGTTGACCTTGCCCTGTGACCTTGACATTTTACCTTTCCCTGTGACTTTCACCTCTGTCTGACTGTAGGTGGGTAAGTATGCAGACAGGCATGGTGGCAGGCAGGTAAGTGGGTAGATAGGGAAGTACCGTAGGTAGGAAGGTAAGTAGGTATAGAGGTAGGTAATTGGGTAGGCATGGAGTAGGTACAGAGGCAAGTAAGTAGATAGTGAGGTGGGTAGGGATTTTCGTAGGCAAATAGGTAGGTAGGCAGGAAGGGAGGTAGGTAGGGAGGTCGGCAGGGAGTAATCAGATATGTAGGAAGGCAGCAAGATTAGGAGACAGGTAGGGATTCTGGTGGATAGATAGGTTGAAAGGAAGGTAGGTAGACAGGAGAGAAGGTAGGCAGGGAGATAGGGAGAGTAATAGGTAGGGATATAACCAGGGAGGACGGCAAAAAGGTAGGTAGAGATATAGGTAGGCAGAATGGCAGACAGTTAAGGAATCAGTTGGGTAAGTAGGCAGAGAGGAAGAATACTAGGCAAGGATAGAGACAGTGAAATAGGCAGGAAAGTAGCTTCGGCTGTTAGCAGGCAGGAAGGTATGCATGTAGGTAGGCCGGGATGTATGGTAGGTAGGAATGCACAATAGGTAGACATGGTGGTAAGTAGGAAAAGACGACAAGAATAAGTGCATGATTTATATCCTTTGTATGCCAAAGAAATAATCTGCAACTTATTAGCTCTTAGTTAGAGGATCACATCATCCAATGTACTGATTGGAAAGCTTCAGGTCATCATATTACAAATAATCCGCTGTACACGGCAAGGATAATTCGAGACTTCGTTTCCGGGACCCTGGCGTGGCAACACTGTCAATACTCTTATTACATCTTTTGTCGGGAAAATATCTTGTTTTTTCTCTGTTTCCCCTTAGTGTAGGTGTTGGTGGTGTTGGTGTTGTCCTTCTTCTTACCAACGCTCGTTGCTACAGGCTCACCACTTTGGTCTGTAACTTACAATGCATGTACCTTGGCCGGGAATCTCAACGCACATTCTCAGTTTTTTGCTTAATTTTTAAAAATAGTTTATTACCTCCAAGAGAAAAAACTACAAGCCTAGAGCTTATGTTCTGTTCTGTTTCGAACGAAGTTTGCGGCGAGTTTGATTTAAACGCGCCCGCTAGCCTCTCTCTCTCTCTCTCTCTCTCTCTCTCTCTCTCTCTTAGTATGATTCAGTTTTTAGTCTTGCTGCTTTTTGCATCACTAATTGCCGTTCACTTTTCGAATTCCATCGTAACTTCTGGTCTCACGGTTTTCGCGTCACGCTGGTCTCACTGTTTCCGCGTTACACTGGTATCACTGTTTTCGCAACACTTTGGCCTCTCTTTTCGCGTCTCACTTTATCCACGTTTCTCTCACTGCTGATAACCCTCGCTCTGAATCCCGTGGCGTCACAGCCTCCCACCAGCCATCCGACCCATCCTCTTTCCCACCTCTCATACGTGCCGTCCTGGCTCCAGCTCTACACTACGCAGTGCCAACCAGTCAGACTGAAGCTTTCACAGCGCCCCTTCCCTCGTGGCGTGGAACCCTACTTCCTGACTCGTGGCGCCGCAGTGAACTCTGATGCTGTAAGGAGAATAGGAAGAGAGAAAAAAAATCCTTTTTATTAAGAAATGAAGGAGACTTAAGGGTCATCCTCTGAATGGTTTCAAAGATTTTGTAACACCTCTTTCGTAGCGAATTATTCTGCATAGTTCATCTCGGCATCCTCTTGTGTTAATGATGCAAACTATATTCATATAAAAAACAACATAATGTTCTCAAGAATGTTAAGGTAAAATGTACGAATAAATTGCTAAGGAAGAGGTGATACGAAGCTACCAGTGTCACTTGGAACACTGTCCTGATGCCTGTTAGCCGCATGAATCATTAAGGCTAAGAATAATTTCATCCGTACTAAATGCTCTGAACTCTCCATCTCGGATTCTTCACGCTCCTTCTGCCACCTTGCCAAAAACTTTTATAAAAACTTTACCTCATCATCCTTCCCTCCTCTTTTCTACTCT
>JAGKTI010035341.1:0-11276 GCA_018397915.1 Birgus latro | reverse complement strand
TCAGCATACAACATCTCCCATGGGGCATAAAAACTCTGGGCAACCAACTTTACACGTATATTACTTTATTTTGATACAACTGAGTACAATACAAGAGAATATTATGTACAATACACTATACAGTAAAGCAGTTTAGGTACTATAGGCAGGATTGGCGGACTCTGGGATGGGCGGCATAGCCTTGGGCTTCTACAGGTGCTGGGCAGGTGTGGGGGTCCCATCAGGTGAGGCGACCTTCATCAGGAGGCACGGGACTACTGCTGGGTGCTGGGTCATCCGAGGTTGCTGCAGGGCAGCGTGGTGCGGTGCCCGTCACTGAGGGAGTCTGAAGGTCGGGCGTCTGAGCTGGGTCCGAACAGGGAGAGCAGGCGCACTTGCTTGCACTGGCTCCGTCGAGCAGGACATTGTCTGGCAGGATCGGGGAGGCCACGCCTTGGTGTCCTAGGGATGTCCCGGCGGGTCCGAGGGCTGCGGTCTCTCACTGCTGGGGCCTTCGTCTGGTGGGGTCTGTGGCTTCCTTCTTGTGGAGAGTCCATCAGCGGTTGGTGTCGCCAGGGAGCTGGTTGTAAGGCACGTACCCCAGGGAGTACTATGGGGCCTTGCCAGACCTCCTCCAGGTGCTGCTCCTCCAGGGAATGGCCTCTGGGTGGAGTGAGGGTGAGGGATCCCACTCTGCCACAGGTGGAAGTGGGCAAGCAAGGGAAGTCCTTGAAGGGGGAAGGTATAGGGGTAGGAGGCGAGGAGCGGTTCGTGGCTGTTCCCTCCTCAGCGCAGCTGGCGACCGTAACCAAGTCCCCTAGAACAGTGGGCGCAGAGCGGCTGGTGGCCGTCTCCTCCTCAGTACGGCTGGAGGCCGTCACTGAGGTCCCATGTTCCCGATGGACTGCAGGCAGAGTGCAACTGGTGGCCGTCACACACCCGCTGGTGCGGCTGATGGCCATCGCCGAGGTTTCCTGCCCCGAGAGGACTGCATCCCTAGTGCGGCTGGTGGCCGTCAGCGAGGTCCTCCTTCCCTGCGGGACGGCAGTAGAGGTGCGGCTGGAGGCCATCACCTGCCTGCTGCTGCAGCTAGTGGCCCTCACTGGAGTCCCATTCCCAAGGGGGACTGCAGTAGTAGTGCGGCTAATGGCTGTCACTCTCCTGAAAGTGCGGCTGGAGGCCGTCACTTAATTTACGTCCCCTCTTGAGGAGGCAGGTGATGTGTGGCTAGTGGCCGTCACCGAAACCCTGTTCCCTGGAGGGCCAATTAGCAGAGAGCGGCTGGTGGCCGTCTCCCCCTGGGTGCGGCTGATGGCTGTCACTTGGTCCTGCTGAGGGACGGAAGCAGCCGTGAAGCGGCTGGTGGCCGTCTCACTCCTGGTGCGACTGGTGGTCGTCACCTGGATGCTGTCTGGGGCTAAGAAGTTAGCCCCACCCTGAACCTGAGAAACATTGGCCTGACTGGAGCGTAGTGCGCTGGTACTGCACACTCCGGGTGGTGTTGGTTGCGGGCGAGAGGGGTGTAGGGTAGCAGGGGAGATCCCTTCTGGCCCTGACTTTGCGCGCTCCTTTTCAGCCTCCCTATTGTCTCCTCCTGGGGTGGGGGTCGCACCTCTGTCGTTCCTTCAGGGGTGGGGTGTTATCCAGGTGTGTATTTCACCACCTTCGTTGGGGAAAAAGTCACGTCCCCATGCCTGGAGGTAGTATGTGTCGATGGTGGTGGTCCAATGCTGTGGTGTGAGGTTGTGGAGCAGGGAGGTCCGGTGTGGCGTGATGGTGTCGGGGTCGTTCCAGCGGGAATATGTGATGTACAGGGTGGAAGACTGTGTTGATTCCCACAGGAGGCGAAGAAGGTGGAGGGTCCCTCTGATGCGTTGTTTTCTGCCTTGGGCTGGAGCCCACACGACACGGCGAATCTTCATGATTGGTGGTGGTGACTCGTCGGTGTCTCCCGGCTGAATGCTGGCCATGGGTGAGAGGGCCCGTGCATTATGCCGGTGGTGAGGGGAAGAGGTGGTCTTCTCTCTGGGGAGTTGGCTAGGTGGAACTTTCCATTGGACTTGGTGTATGTGGAACATTATGGGGGTTGTGCTGGGTGGTGTGGGTGTGGTTGGGGGTGTAGGTGAGAGGGTGGTGGTGTATCTTTTTGGTGGGAGGGAAATCTGCCCTGATCTGGTGATGGTGGTGGTAAGTGTGTGAGTGATAGGGAAGGTTGGGTGGTGTGGTGGCTGTGCTTGTCAGCGGCTGGAGCGGTGGCATGTGGGTGTTTGGAGGCGGAGTAGTGGGGGTACCGGTTGGGGGTGGTGGATGTGTACTGGAGTGGCTTGGAGATAGTGGTGTGGGCGGAGTGTCTGGGGCACTATGGTGTGGCCAGGGGTGGTGTGGGAGTTCCTTGATGCGGTGGCTGGCCTGGTGGTGGTGGTGCGGCAGTGCGAGGTGAGGGATGAGGTGAGGTCGCCGGGGGAAAAGGTGGGGTAGGTGAGGTGGCGGGGGAGGAGTGAGGTGAGGTCACTAGTGGGGGAGAGGGGGTAGGGGAGGATGTGGAGGAGGAGGAAGGTGAGAAACAAAGGGTGTGTGAATCAGAGGAAGAAGAGGTGGTTGTGGGGGAGAGTGAGGTGGCGGGATGGGTGAATTTAGGGGGCAGGGGTGGAGGAGATGCGCTGGCCGAGAAGGGTCGAACATGTCTGTTGCGGTAGGTGCGGCGGGTGTTGTAATCAATGGTGACTTGGTAGGGGTTGGGGATATGGGTGATTGTGTAGGGCCCCGTGATCCGTGGTGCTAACTTGTTGGGGGTTGGGAGTTGGGCCACCACTACTAGGTCTCCCGGCTTGTAGGGGTTAGATGGGGCAACGTCTGGCAGTAGGTCCTGCTGTTTCCGGAGGTGGTGTAGCCTTCTCTTGAAGTGGTGAAGGGGGTCGGATGGTGGGGACGTGGAAGGTGGCTGTAGGTGGTGTCGTAAGGGTAGGAGAAGGGGAGCTTCTCCAAAGACCTGTTCGTGGAGTGAAATGCTGTCATCTCGGGGACAGGAATTCAATCCCTATTGAATGATTTTAATGTGGGCAGGCGTCTTCAATTTTAGTCTCCTCTATTCGGGTCCACACCTGGTTGAGGAGGGTGTGGTGGCTCCTCTCGCATAACCCGTTCCCTTGGGGCCAGTAGGGAGAGGAGTGGGAGATCCGGTATTCAAAAATAGTGGCGAGTTCTTGCCACACTTTACTGGTGAATTCCGCCACATTGTCCAAATACAGAGCTTGGGGGTTACCAAAGTATGGGAAGACGTGGTGGACAAGGGCTCTGGTTACAGTTACGGCATGATGTTCCATGGCCGGGCAGGCGATGAGGAATTTTGAATAAGTATCCATGAATGTGATGATGTATCATTAGCCGCCTTTGGGGGGCAGGGGTCCTACTACGTCCACGGCAAGTAATTGCCAGGGTTTGTGGGCGGTGATGTTTCCGGCAGGGCCGGGTGTGCGGGAGATGTCTTTCCCCAGCTCGCAGGCCCAGCAGGTCTGGATTACTTGTTTGGCCAGGTTGGAGGAGTTAGGTGGCCAGTAGGTGTCCCAGAATACCTGTAGTAGTTTCTTGGTGACCAGGTGTATACCGTTGTTGGAATGGAGCTGGGTTAGGGTGTCTAGGGCGGTGTCCGGGTCCAGCACGATGTGTCCCGACTGAGTGAAGAGGTGGTCGCCTTGTTGGTGGAGTTTGGCAAAGATTTGGTGTGGCATCCAGTGAGGACGGTCCTTGTTGCACCACTGTTGTAAGAGGTCTGTTTCGGCGCGGATGGATTGGATCGGGAGTCAGGACAGGGCGTCGGCATTGGTGTGTAGTTTACTGGGACGATACGACATTTCATATTGGAATACTTCTAGCATTTTTCTCCAACGGATGAGTTGGGCGCTGTGGGTATTAGACTGGCAGAGCCACTCGAGAGACTGGTGGTCGGTGATAATAGTGACTTTTGTGCCTGAGAGGTAGGCCTGGAAGTGCTCCAACGCCCATATGATGCTGAGGCATTCTCACTTTGTGGCGGCGTAATTTCTCTTGGCTTGGTTGAGAGTGCAGCTGGTACAGGTGATGATATGCTCCTGCCCTTCCTGAACCTGGGCAAGGATGACGCTGATCGCCACTAGGGATACATCCGTGTAGAGGCTGAAGGGTAGGGTGTAATCAGAGAAGGCGGTGATAAGCCTGGTCTTCAAAGTGTGGAATGCAGAAACTCGCTTGTCCGTCCAGACGAAGGGTTCGCTCTTTGGGCAAGTCATGGAGAGGCTTGGCGATGTCAAGCCTTTCACAAATCACCAGTAATAGGAGATCAGCCCTAGGAAAGCACAGACTTCGTGGACGTCTTGAGGCAGGGGAAGGTCTGCGATGGCATGCAATTTGTCGGGGTTGGGTGATATCCCTTCCTTGGAAATAATATGCCCAAGGAAGGCGACGGATCGTGCCACCAAGATGCACTTGGATGGTCGGAGTCTGAGCCCAGCTTGGCAGATGCATGAGAAGACCTGTTTGAGGCGGTGGAGGTGGTCAGCCCAGGTCTGGCTGAAAACAATGATGTCATGTAGGTAGGCTAGGCAAGTCTCCCAGGTAAGGCCACGAGAATGGACTTCATAAGTTGAGAGAAGGTGGCGGGGGCGTTGCAGAGTCCAAAGGAAAGGACGTTAAACTCGTAATGTTTGCCACTGCTTGTTGAGAAGGCTGTTTTTCCCTGGTCTTAGGGATGGACCGTAACTTGCCAGTATCTCGACTGCAGATCTAGAGTGGAAAACCATGACGCCCCGTATAGGGAGTTGAGGGAGTCATCTATCCTGGGCAGTGGAGTGGCATCCTTGGTGGTGACGTCATTGAGTCGTCTATAGTCCATACAAAAACGCATGGTCCAGTCTTTCTTTTTGATGAGAACGGCAGGGGAGGACCACGGGCTGGTGGAGGGCGAGATGACGCCGGCATCTGATATTTCCTGGACCTGCCAATCTTCCTCAGCTCGCTGCTTGGGGTTTTTCCACCGTAATGGTTGGGGAATGGGTGGTCCTTCTGTGTGGCTGTCATGGGTCAGGTAGGTAGTGTGGCCGATGTCTGCTGGTCCTGACACGAATAGGTCCTGAAATTCCAGGAGTTGGTGTTGAAGGCCGTCTGATTGGGGGGTAGAGAGGTGGGGGGGTGTGCAGGGCTCTGCCTCTTCCATTTCTCCTACCACTAATCCTTTGGGCAGGGTGAGGGGAATGGTGGAGACACTGGTGATGCGCACCGTGTCGTGTTGAGGGGGGAGGAAGGTAGGGGATAGTAAGCAGGTGGAGAGGGCTTCGGGTGGTAAGGTGGATGGAGGTTCCAGTGGGTCGAGTTAGATGGAGCCAGGCTTCATGGTGAGGAGGAATCATTAGAGTGGAGGCGATGGTAGCGGGAAAGGTTGGGTGGGAGAGGTGGGGAGGGGAGGGTAGGGAGGGGGGGATTGGGGAGGTGGGGAAGAGGGTGGGAGAGGGGGTATGCACGTGCAGAGGGGCTGGGGGCCGGGATCTGGTGGCTTGTTGAATTGAAGACGGTTCTTGTAGCAGTCAATGTTGGCTTGTAATTTCTGAAGCAAATCCAGGCCCAGGTAGCCATTGTATGCACGGCAGGATGAGTCCAATGTACTGGTGTTGTGCAGAGGCCTGCTGGTGGGTGTCTGTACGTAGGGCCCGAGTCTCCCAACATAAGGGCAGGGGGCCATCCCCCACGTCCACAAGGTGAGCTGAGGTGGGGAAAAGCAGGCCATACATCAAAGAGTGATGGAAGTAGAAGTAACTATAGAGAGAGGATCTGGCCACTGCCGTATTGATCAAAAGCCTCCCCTTTACCCCATCCAGTCTCATCTTGTTATAGACTGGGAGGTGATATTTGTGTGAGGTGGCCCCACCACTGTGGGGAGATGCGAGGGCGGTCCTAAAAATCCAACTGCTGGGGTGCTTCATCGTCCTTGGGCTCATCTCCCTTGGGTTGGTGCAGGTGGCTGATGGGGCTTCGTCCTCGGTGCCCTCGTTGTTCAGGGAAGAGACCTTATGGCGCCCCTGGGTGACCATCTTCCGTCGGGCAGCCTTAAGCTGCTCCTGTATGTCGTGGAGTGGGCATTTGTGGCTGCAGGCCGTGAATTTCCATTGGCTGATGGAGATTAATTTGGCCTTCATGGAGTTGGGTCGCTTTCATGTAGGGTGTGCCCTGGGAATGGAGGGTGTTGGTGGGGGACTTGCTTGGGCTGGAGGTGGCCGTATGTTGTGGGGTGGTGCCGTTTTTTGCGTAGGGAACTTGCTAACAGCGCCAATCTGCTGAGAGGAGAAACAGGTGGCCAGAAGATGACGCATGAGTTGGATGTCCTTATCCAGGTCTCCTGTTGGGTCATATATGGTGAAGTGCTCCCTGATAGCACTGGGGAGGATCCTCATCAGGGTGGTGAAGGTGTGTTGTTCCCGGGTTTGTGCATCACACTCCGGGTATGCGGCAGTGATGAGTCGCCTGGACGAATGTGTCATCGATGCTGCCGTTGTATGCTAGGGAGTCGAGCCGTGCTAGCGCCATGACTTTCCCTAGAGAAGGGGTGACTGCCTGAGTTGCCAGTTGAGTGAAGTCTGCCCATGTCAGCTCTGGGACGATCTTGGGTGCAAT
The DNA here is from genome assembly GCA_018397915.1 of Birgus latro. Taxonomy (NCBI): domain Eukaryota; kingdom Metazoa; phylum Arthropoda; class Malacostraca; order Decapoda; family Coenobitidae; genus Birgus; species Birgus latro. The sequence goes on along the minus strand of JAGKTI010035341.1, from coordinate 4,658 downwards.
ACTGGCTACTACTTTGCCCAGGTTTGGCAGGGCTACTGCTATCTTCTGCCTGTCCATCTTGAACCCTATGTCCAAGAGTGGCTTGACTATTTCTAGGTATGTGCGTATGTCATATTGCTCAGGGTCAAATTTTGATAATTGAACATGGGGTTTGGTCGCCATTTTGCCATGTTTTCTCTTCATTCCTTGTTGCCACCTACTGGGTTAAGAACCACCATTGGCCACCAGCGTTATGTGACAGGTTTAAGGCTCAGCCGCTTGTTCCTTAAACACGGCGCCTAGAGCAGGGTCCTCTTTCTAGACCGGGTTAGGTATTAAAGCAACTCAACGAACAGGGCATAAAAACTCTGGGCAACCAACCTTACATGTATATTATCTTACTTTGATACAACTGAGTACAAGACAATATTATGCATAATACGATATACAGTAGAGAAGTTTAGGCTCTATAGACAGGATCGGCGGACTCTGGGATGGGCGACGTAGTCTTGGGTTGCTACAGGTGCCGGCCTGGTGTCATAGGGGTCCCGTCAGGTGAGACAGCCTTCGTCAGGAGGCACAGGACTACTGCTGGGGGCTGGGTCGTGGGAGGTTGGCTGCAGGGCAGTGTGGTGAGGTGCCCGTCACTGAGGGGGGCCTGAAGGTCGGGCCTCTGGGCTGGGCCCAAACAGGGAGAGCGGGCGTACTTGCTTGCGCCGGCTCCGTTGAGCAGGATGTTGTCTGGCGGGGTCAGGGAGGCCACGCCCTGGTGTCCTGGGGATGTCCCGGCGGGTCCGAGGGCTGCGGTCTCTCGCTGTTGGGGCCTTTGTCCGGTGGGGTCTGCGGCTTCCTTCTTGTGGAGAGTCTGTGAGGGGTTGGCGTCGCCGGGGAGCTGGTTATAGGGCTAGTACCCAGGGAGTACTACAGGGCCTTGCCAGACCTCCTTCAGGTGCTGCTTCTCCAGGGAACGGCCTCTGGCTAGAGTGAGGGTGAGGGATCCCACTCTGCCACAGGTGGAGGTGGGCAAGCAAGGGAAGTCCTCGAAGGGGGAAGATACAGGGGCAGGGGGGCGAGGGGCGGCTCGTGGCTGTTCCTTCCTCAGCACGGCTAGTGGCCGTTGCCAAGTCCCTGGAATAGCGGGCGCGGAGCAGCTGTGGCCGTCTCCTCCTCAGTGCGGCTGGAGGCCGTCACTGAGGTCTCATGTTCCTGACAGACTGCAAGCGGAGTGCGGCTGGTGGCTGTCCCCGAGGTGTTGTGCCCCGAAAGGACTGCATCCCTAGTGCAGCTTGTGGCCATCAGCGAGGTCCTCCTTCCCTGCGGGACGGCAGTCGAGGTGCGGTTGGAGGCTGTCACGTGCCTGCTGGTGCAGTTAGTGGCCCTTACTGGAGTCCCGTTCCCAAGGGGGACTGCAGTAGCAGTGCGGCTAGTGGCTGTCACTCTCCTGAAAGTGCGGCTAGAGGCCGTCACCGAATTTACGTCCCCTCTTGAGGAGGCAGACGAGGTGCGGCTAGTGGCCGTCACCCGCCTGCTGGTGCGGCTGTGGGCCGTCACCGAAGCCCTGCTCCCTGAAGGGCCAATTAACAGAGAGCGGCTGGTGGCCATCTCCCCCCGGGTGCAGCTGGTGGTAGTCACTTGGTCCTGCTGAGGGAGAGAAGCAGCTGTGGAGTGGCTGGTGGCTGACTCACTCCTGGTGCAGCTGGTGGCCATCACCTGGATGCTGCCTGGGGCTAAGAAGTTGGCCTCACCTTGAACCTGAGGAGCGCTGGCCCAGCTGGAGTGTAGTGCGCTGGTACTGCACACTCCGGGTGGTGTTGGTTGCGGGCAAGAGGGGTGCAGGGTAGTGGGAGAGATACTCCTTTGTGGCCCTGACTCTGCGTGCTCCTTTTCAGCCTCCCTATTGTCTCCTCCTGGGGTGGGGGTCACACCTCTGTCGTTCCTTCGGGGGTGGGGTGTTATCCAGGTGTGTATTTCATTTGTAAAGAAATACAGAGTACAGTTTATATGACTGTGTTGAGAGTGACAACCACGATGAGTCTGTGGCAGGGACTGACATCTACCACGAGTGGGAGAAACTGACAGGAATAACAAGCTCGCGTGGCCTCTTGCCATAAAACCACAACAGAGGGGTAACGTATTGGGCGCGGAATGATGGTGGGAAGAGTGGCTGAGGCAGGAAAGTTTGCTGTGTGAAAATGAGTCATATACAAGTGTCAATGGGTGTAAAGAAATGGATGGGATGGATGTGATGGTGAGTGTGTAATAGGATTAATAGTTTGGATAGGCTGTGTAGTGACAGTAGACTATTTCAATATTTTCTAAATCAGCCTGCCTAACTGAGCATGCAATCTCTTATATTTGGTGCCTTGTGATGCGGCCAAAAATCATCATCATCATCATCATCGAGACAGCTTTGCCAACAGAGGGCGTGGTGATGGAGAGGGTGGATGTGGGGGCATTGGCAACTCTGCTTTATCCTCCCTCAGACGACAGCGATGACGAAATGCAACACACAGGTGGTAAGTAAAACACAAATAATTAACAACACAAAGGTAGGTAACACAACACAGATAATTAACACAACTGGTAATTAACAAAACAGAAGGCAGTTACCAACAACTCAGGCTATTAACACAAAACAGTTAACACAGGTAACTGACACACAGTTAACACAACACAGGTAACTAACATGAGTAATTAACACAACACCAGTACTCAACAAAATCCAGGTAATTGACAAAACACAGGTAAATAACACAATGCAGGCAGTTAACAAAACACAGGTACTTAGCACAATGCATAATTTGTAAAACACAGGTAAATAATTGACAACACAAGTACTTAACTGGTAACTAACATAAGATCAGTAATTAAGACAACATAAAAATTAGCACATCAAACAGAAATTTAATATATAATTAACATAAAACAAGTAATCAACACAATCAAGCAAATAACACATAACAATTAAAAGTAATTACCACAACAGGTATGTAACACAACACAGGTAGCACCCAACCTTCATTACCAGTTTACTTGTGCACATTGGATGTTAACATTCTCTTATATCTTATTTACAGGTTATGCAATCTGTATCGATACGATGAAGACATGGTGTTGGTCAGTGCTGGTGACCCATCATCCACTCATTTGATGTAGTGCTGCCTACTTCTTCCTTCACCTGTCTCTTTCTGTGCTTGCCGTCATCTCTTCTTATTTCTCCCATTCTTTCTATCAGTGGTTTTTACTTTTCTTTTCACTTCAGGTGGCTCTACACTGAGTGACAAGCTTAACTGTTTTCTGTAGACCATGAAACCACCTACAACACTGGGTGGTAAGAATATAATCAAGTACTTGGGTGATAAGGACCCTACTATGATGCCCCTGGTAACTGGGTGGAGAAACATATGTGGTGTCCATCTGGAAACCAAACCTTCACAGTCATCCCCTCATCTCACTCTGGCGAGGCACTATCGGCTGCAGGGAACATTGGTTCACTGCAGGAAATGGCCCAGTAGGGGTGGTTGTCTGCCTGTGGTTGAGAAGTCTGCTCAGCCAGGCAGACTGGGGTTACTCAACAACAACAGCAACAATGAAGACATAAATAGCAAATTAGAATACTAAAGTGTAATAGGTAACAAGTGTTAGAAAGCCTTGTCAGCAAACAAAAATATGACTATCGATGTCAATTAGCAATCAAAGACCGTCTTCGTCGTGGGTCTACCCCCCAGAGGCTGTCGAGGAGAAGGGGAGGACAGCATGGGGGCCAAACCACCACAACCCTCCCCCTGGCCCCTCACGGGGCCCGAGAACCTGGGAGTGGCTTCGGTCACCCGGGCAAGTACCACATCTCACCACACACAACACACAACAACACCGTTTTTTCTACACCTAGAAATGACTCCCTGGCGGTCATTTCTCGACGACTTCTTCTCGCCGGGGATATTGAAAGCAATCCAGGACCCACCAACAAATATACATGTCCAACATGCTCAAAACCTATTACGTCGAGCCGACAGACAAAGGGTTCAGTTCAGTGCAATTCCTGCATGAACTGGACCCATTACACTTGCACAACACTTGCATCAAGAAAAGACTACACAAACACCTGGACCTGCTCCTTATCCTCCTTCCCCCCACCCACTAACCTCCCCACCAACCCTACTCCTACTTCCCCCACACCTCCTCAACCTAACCCACCAATCCTTCCCACACCATCCAATCCCTTAACCCCTCCTATCCCACCCCGAACTAATCCACCCCAACCCTTACCTCCACCACAACCCTCTCCTACCCCTTCCCCTCCACCCTCACCACCACCTCCCCTCTGTGCTGCAGCACCCGACACACACCGCACACGTAACATAAACTTTCTCCAACTAAACATAGATGGCATAAACACAAAAAAACAAGATCTCACACAATTCATCAAACAACACAACATTGGGAGGCCCTCAGGCAGTACTTCTTTGATTTTCCATGGAATGATTATTGCTTCCATGGCCGGGAGCCATCTGAGTGTGCCTTGCGCGTTACGGAGGTTATTCTCTCAGGCATGGAAGCATACATTCCTTTCTCATATCCTCCGACTAATGCAAGAAAGCCTTGGTTTAATCACGCTTGTTCTAATGCTGTCCGCAACAAGGAGAGGGCCTATAAGAGGTACCGGAGCCAACCCACCC
>JAGKTI010035340.1:0-11277 GCA_018397915.1 Birgus latro | reverse complement strand
AAGACCTTGAAATTTTAAATGCTTCTTAATTCCATGAATCCGATGCAGCCATTCAGACGAATATACTCAACTCAGGAGGGACTTTTCGAACTGGAAAATTTGATTCTTCACTTTCATGACTTTCCATATTCGTCGTACGCCAGTCTGTTTCATTTATCTTGGTAAAGCCAACTGTAAAGGGGCTTATTCCTTTTTATGCTAAAGTTTTCTTCAGTCTTGAGCTTAAAGTATAGACTCTTGCATTGTACTTAAAGGTAGTTGGCTTGGTTCCACCTGATGGAGTTTGTGCCAGTCCCACGACCTGAATACTAGTCGTGGTTACATGAAGTTTGAAGAGTCTTAGTTATGCGGTAGGAATGAATCTCCTTAATTGCTGTAGTTGTTTTACCTTACCGTGGCCAGGATTTTTGTCCTTTTTGTGGCTTATATTCCGTACTTCAGGGGGAGAATACTTCAGCGAGAGAATAAGATAATGCTACTGCTCTGCATCCATTCCATAGCACTTCCTCGTGACTAGTATCATATTCTGTTGTTAGTTTCAAGATGGAGACATGGCAATAGTATGCCAAACTATCAAGCTGACTACACTTGGCCATCAACCGAACTGAAAGGAATTAGAGGCAAATACTTAACGGAATAGTTGTGTGCAGTAATTTGGTCCTGATTTTAGACCATTTATAGTTAATTTCAAGTAGTTCAGTGGCAGAAAAAGACAGTGTTATGGCTCTGCACTCTTTCTATAGTTCTTCGTTACTAGCATAATTTTGTCGTGTTAATCCACTGTTACAACCCAGCATTCAAGATGGAGAGATGGCAGTTTTGGGCCAGGGTAGAGGAAAAAAGTTATAGAAATTTTAGAGCAAACGCACTAAATACATATTGCCTATAGGGTAGCAAATGAGAATATGCTTTAGGTGTGTTTTGAAGTCATACATTATTGGCCAGCACGAGTACTGAAAGGGTGTATAACTGTATACTTTGCCTGCATAATGAATTCTTTCAGCGCAATGGAGTCTAACCATAAACGGCCAGACTTGGTTATTCCGTTCACCACTCTGACGTATTTCTACCTTCAAACTATTTTATTCAGCTTAGAGACTTCTAGTAGCAGTAGTAGTTTTTGTTGTTGCTGTTGTTGATCAACCCCAGTCTGTCTGGCCGAGCAATCCCATCAACCGCTGACAAGCAACCGCCCCTTCAGGGTTGTCCCGTGCAGTAGAACACAATGTTCCCTTGCGATTGACAGTGCCTATCCACAGCGTGGTGCGAGGTTTGGTTCCTGGATGGATGCCACACTTGCGTCTCTCCACCCAGTTAACACAGTTAACAGTGGCACTGTAGGAGGCTGCACGTCACCCCGTAATTTCATTATGTGGTTACCACCCAATGTTGTAAATGCCTTCTTGGGTTACAACAAACCATTACGCTTGTAGCTCATTGTAGAGCCACTTGAAGTGGAGAGAATAAGTAATAAAAAGTGAACTGAAGGAAAGGGAAGTAGGAGGAGAGAAAAGCATACACAGAATGAGAAAGAGGAAGGAAGAAGCAAGCAGCACTACATCAAGTAAGTGGATGATCGTCGCCTCCATCTACCACCCTTGCGATAGTATATTGGCTAAGAAATAATAATAATAATAAGCCTTTTACTAGGAGAGATCTCCCCAAAGTATCATCATACGAAGTTTTTCAACAAAGGGAATGTATCTAATAGTTAATCGGTAAATGAAGACTATATTCAATTTGAAAAGTTTTCTGGTCCGAACAATGTGTGGAGATGACAAGAATAAAATCAAATCCATCTTTGTAGTGAACAAATTTAAACAAAAATAACGTCAGTCTAGTGAGTAACTGAAAACGGGGGAGGGGCTCAGACTATTGTTTTGTGCAAATATATTATTGAGAACCTCACCTAGCCGTCCATATAAACGGTAAATTAGAAAACTGAATTCAGCCATTGACTGACATCCCTTTTAGCTGATTCATCACGTTTGAGCCTACGAATATCCGCTTCCATTGTTGCCCAGGTCTCACAACCACATAGCATTACACTTCTAACACATCTCGCATACAAGGATTGCTCAGCAGGAGGGAGAGCCCTCTCAGTATTAGGAGAGGCAACAGCGACCTGAACTTCATCCAAACACTACGTACCTTAGCCACAGGGCTAGCTACAACCTCACTTCCAATACACAACATGTCTTCCAAATGACATGACGCCTCCATACACTATACTCTAGAGACTCTCCAGCAAGATCAGTTGTTTCACGTCAGTCAATCCCAACGTGCTCTCCCTGACACACTGCTAGTACACGCACGAAATGAGCATTATTTCGTAGCTACCTCTAATACCACAACATCTCTTATGCACCTGCATATCGCAAACACTGCACAAGACGGAGTCACTCTCCAAACCCCTATGGCAAAGTGCACATGACACACTCCCTCTGCTCTTACAGTACTACTACCACCAGCTCTTGATATCATCACTTTTGTTTTCTCCGCATTTACTCTCATACCCTTGTGCCCCATTCCGTCTCTCCACTTCCTACAACTTTCCTCCGCCCCTCTTTCATTCTCTGTAATCAACACCATGTCTTTAGCATACATCATCTCCCATGGTCCAGTTTTAAAGTCACATGGGAAAGCTTCAAGCATCATGACAGATAATAAGGGGATCAAGACTGACACCTGATGCACGCCATCATTCATGGACTCGTCACTCAAATGTGCATTCATTCTCTCCTGAGTGTGAGCACCTACATACACAACTATACCACTCTAACCAGCCACTCCTCGATCACAAGCTATCTCATTGCCCACTTTACCACCTTCCAGTGAACTCTGTCAAAGGCTTAACCAGCCACTCCTCAGTCCCAGGCTTTCTCAATGCCCACTTTACCAGCATCCTAGGGACTCTGTCAGAGGCTTTCTCCAAATCAACAGAAACAACGTACAGCGCCCTTTTCTTTCCTATATGTTTTTCCTGAAGCTGTCGGTTAATGAAAATGTTTTCAGTGGTCGCTTTTGGTATCAGCTCAAACTGCATCTCATCAGTATTCACTCCTTTCCCGTATCATACCTTCTAGGGCGTCACAGTGTGAAAAAGCACAAGCAAGTGCAAGTATATACCTAAACCAAATCAGATACCAAGGACATAATTAAACACAAAATTGCCAGAATAAAATTAGCTCTAGCTTTGTGATGAATCACATTTGAATGGAGGGAGAGAGAGAGAGAGAGAGAGAGAGAGAGAGAGAGAGAGAGAGAGAGAGAGAGAGAGAGAGAGAGAGAGAGAGGAAGAGAGAGAGAGAGAGAGAGAGAGAGAGAGAGAGAGAGAGAGAGAGAGAGAGAGAGAGAGAGAGAGAGAGGTTATCGTTAGATATGGGTATTATGCAACTAGAGATTATGGGGGTTAATCTTATTACCCGTTTTTCAATATGTATACAAGTTTTCTAAGACAGTACTCCTGAGACAAACTTATTACACAACTCCCTCAGCTGAAGAGAAAATCGCATCAGCCACAGTGGGGGAGGAATTTACCATTATTTTATCATTAATTATTATGTTTTTTATGTTTTTTTTTCACCTGAGGGTACTTCTTTATTCCCACAACTTGAATACTAATTTGTGTTTGCAGGAAATTCAACGAGCCTTAGTTATCAGGTAGGAATGAGTTTCCATGGTTATTAGTCAAAGGAACCCTCCAACCTGACTACACTTAAACGTAAGTTAAGCTGCAATGGGTTAAGGATATGTCATGTAAACAACCGAGGCATAGCACATCAGCCTCTTCGATATATACGGTCATGACTCTGAAGGTGGAGGGGCGAGGGTGAGTACGTGGCTACCAAGTTAGTTTATTAATAATTTACACTCCAAGCCAAAAGGTACATAGTATAATATGGTAGTACTGGTGTATTTGATATTACTGTTGATGTTCACTTAATACAGTACTATTCCCTTGGGCGATTTCAGTCATATACGCCTTTTGTGAGCTACTCAGATCTCATTACTGGAATGTGAGTGAAACTGACTTAGGTTTTCAAAATGGCACGAACGTTAATCAGTGTATATTACAGTCGAACAGTATTACAACATACCAGTAAGACTTATATATTCGTTGATTATTGTTCGGCTTATAGTAATACCTGAGTTTCAGTCATCCTTTCAGTTGAGACGAATTCACAATAAGCTCTGTCTGATGAAAATTCTTTAAAAGGGTGAGGGGGGAAAAAGGGAAAAAATACTTAAAACAGTCTTTGTATTAATTTTCTCACTTTTAACGTTACAAAACCATTAACCTTATCAAACAGCTTTCCCCCAACACCACTCCACGCCACTCTCCCCCACGAACCAACAAGCACCAAAGGAGTATTGTTAGACGGAGAGAGGGTTGGAGCAGGGGTGGGGGAGGTAGGGGAGGGGATCAAAGGGGGGAAAGGGAGGGAGGGGAAGGGTCTAAGGGTGAGGGGGCTACAGGGAGGGGGGGTAATTGGGAGGGTAGTCTTTGTGTGGTGGGGCTACGGAAGTTTGCTAAGAGGGTCGGATGTCGGGGAGAAAGTGGAGTGTTTGATGAAGCTGGGTAAGGTGGAGGGGAAGGAAAGGAGGAGTGTTTGAGTGGAAGGGATTTTGAAAGGAGAGGGTGTGAGTGAAAGGAAGTTACGTGAGAGAGAGAGAGAGAGAGAGAGAGAGAGAGAGAGAGAGAGAGAGAGGGAGGGAGGGGGGTATTTTGTAGTGTTTGGTGACAGTGGACGAAGTGGAAGTTGAGGAAAAAGTGTTAAAGTATAGGTGGATCATGGAAGGAAAAGATATCAAACAGGAAGTGGGAGAGAACTGTGGAAGGAGAGAGTGACAGAAATATACTGAAGAAAAAGAGAAAGTACCTTAAGATGGTTTGAGCATGTGGGGAGGTGGATAATGAGAGGATAACTAGAAGAGTGTATTTGAGTGCCGTGGAGTGGAGAAAGGGAGATGTAGACCGAAGATGGGTGGATGGATGGGATCGGGAGGTATATGAATGAGGGTGCTTGAAGTTGGAGGCAGGGTAGTCTGATGCCGGAGGACAGGGTGACATGTAGGCGATTTGTTTGTGGCCACCCTCCCTGGGATTAACATGTCCAGTTATAGATAGACAGGTAGATAGATAGATAGATAGACAGGTAGGCGAACAATTAAGCAATCGGAAAAATGGAAGGTTATCTGTCAAAACAAGATTGTAATTGAGAAAGCAGTGGAGTAAAAATGTATATAATATTTTGTAGTTACGGAGAAATAAAAGTTCCAGTAGGTGAAACTGTGAAAAGCAGAGAATGGGAGCGAAAAGAAGATATATGAAGAAAATAGGAAAAACATCTTTGGAGGAAAGATTATAGCTGAGAAAGATTTGGAGTTGAAGTGGAAGTATTAGCTGTGTGGTTAAGTGGAGTAGGTGTGCTAAGAGAGTGAGGTTGTGGCAAGGAGAGGGTGTGAGCGAAAAAAGGGAAAAAATGGAAAGAAAAATATTGTACTATTATGAAAAGGAAATCTAGTTTAAAAAGAAGTTTAGTAAAGATAGAAGAATAGGTATGTGGTGAATTGGAGTTTAGGTACATCGGTGAAATTGAAAGGACTGGGTGTGTGTCGATAGATATGCCAGGGAAAGAGGTAACAGGGATAGAAGTGTCAGGGATAGAAGTAACAGGGATAGAAGTGTTAAGGGGTGGAAGTGTCAGGGATAGAAGTGTTAAAGGATAGAAGTGCCAGGGATAGAAGTGCCAGGGGATAAAAGTGTCAGGGATTGAAGTGCCAGGGATAGAAGTGTCAATGATAGAAGTGCCAGGGAAACAAGTGTCGGGGATCGAAGTGTCAGGGATAGAAGTGTTAAGGGATACAAGTGTCAGGGATAGAAGTGCCAGGGATAGAAGTGTCAATTCTAGAAGTGTCAATTATAGAAGTGTCAATTATAGAAGTGTCAGGGATAGAAGTGTCAAAGGATAGAAGTGGCAGTGGATTAAATTAAACAAGCAGATAAGCTGGACAGGTCATTAAAATGAGAAACGAGGAAGGTAAAAGTAACGGAAGACACAAAGAATATGAGAGAGAGAGAGAGAGAGAGAGGGAGGGAGGGAGGGAGGCGTAGAACAAAGAAGAATTAGGTATGGAGAAGATAAAATAAAGAGATGAATAACGAATGAGAAACGCAGAAGAAGAGACGAGAAGACAAGATAAAGAGAAGATGAAGACTGAGGAGAAATGAACTGTAAGTAAAATGAATGAGAGCCAGGCGCCAAGAAATAGAGGATAACAGAAGGGAAAAAGGTGTAAAATAAAAGATCTAGATATAGAGTAGATGTGAAATGATGTATAGAGCGAAGAAAAAGTAAGAGAGGAGGAGGAGAGGTTTGGGAGGAAGGATAGAGAGATACAGACAGAAATATAAAGCATAGTCGAGGTAAGATGAAGAATGAGAGGTATGGAAAATCAAGAAGGGGAAGAGTTGGACAGGAAAATGAGGTTTAAAAAGAAAATGATAAAGATAAATGAAAAGTAAGAGGTGTTAAAGGAAAGAGAGGTGCAGAAAGAAATGAGGCAGAGGAAAGGCAAGAAAGAGGTGCAAAAGGAAAGATGTAAGTAAAAGAGAGGTGTAGAGGTGGAGGGGACTTGAGAAAGGGATGCAGAAGGAAACATGTAAGTAAACGAGAAATGCATAAAGGTATATTAGAGGAGCAGTACGATAGGGAAAGCGGAAAGAATAAAATACAGAAAGACGTGAAAAGAAAAAGATGTAAGTACAGGAGAGATTTAGAAAGATGAACGAGGTGGAGGTGAGGTAAGGTAGAGAGATAAGTTATAAAAATGAGGCGTGGGAGGAGAGTAAACCTGCATACACAGGGGAAGGAAAAAGAATGAGTCTGGATTATGGTCTTGAGAAAAATGGCAACCGCGAAAGGTGATGAATGCAGGTGGGGTGTAGAGTAGGTGAGGAAAAGAAGGAAGACGGAAAAAGAAAGAAAATAAAGTGTTGGTGGTGATGAGTGGTGATCCTGGTGATGGTGAATGAGAACAGAAGAGCGAGAACAAGAATGGAAGAATTGGTAAAAAGGAGGAGGAGGAGGAGGAGGAGGAGGAGGAGGAGGAGGAGGTTATGATGATGATACATGCAGTGGTAAAGAAACAGAAAAACAGATGGAGAATCAGGAAGAAAAGGCGATTAACAACAACAACAATAACAGTAATTATAATAATTGATTGCAGCATGAGAAGAAAAGGAAAAAGAAATACTGAAGATAAGGCCGATAAAAAAGAAAATGACGGCACGAACGAAGAACTAGGAGGAGGAGGAGGAGGAGCAGGTGAAGAAGATGGCGATTGAGGAGGAGGAGGAGTTAATTGTCTGAAGCCATTTTGTGTATATTATTTTTTATCCACTTTTTTTTATGTGTGTGTGTGTGTGTGTGTGGTGGTTGTATGAGAGAAAATGCGGATTGTAGTGTGGCTCAGGAGTCTTCGTTGCTCCTCTTTCTTAGTGATTTATTTTACATACAGTATTACAATAGGATACTGAGGCGTAATGTGCAGAATAAATCGCTAAGCAAAATAAATCGCAAAGGAAGGGGCATTCCGAAGTCTCCAGAGACATTTATAATACGGCCGTAGCCTAATTAGGAAACTTAATGATTATGGTGCATGCGGTTAACGTAAGAAAATTAATAAACAAAAATTAAATAAATAAATGAATAAATAAAAATAAATAGCGAAAAGTTCCCAGTCTAAAGTAAATTTAATAAATCTAAAGTAAATTCAGTATTTATGGGAAAAACAAGGAAAGTGATTCAGAGTTTTCCCTTGGTCCTCTGTGAGGGGGGGGGGGGAGCAAATCCAAGTTACGAGAGGAAATTTGTCAGAGTTAGTTGATGTGGTTCCAATTGCAGTGGCATATCACTTTGTCTTCCTTTTTTTTTTTTTTTTTTTTCAGCTGTTTGGTGAGAGGAGGGTTGAAATGTATGTTGATGATCATGATCATGAATATGATCATCCACATTATGATGATGATGATGATGATGATGATGATGATGATGCGGAGGAGGAGGAGGAGGATCTAGACTCTTTGACTAAAGACATGTTTCCTCGAAGCTGAATATATCCATTTGACAGTAACAAGAATAAGAATAAAATACATCAGCATACTGAAAGAGTTGCTGAAGTATTATAATATTGTTTCCTCACCAGAGTATTTAAAAATCAGACGATTTTAAAAGATAAAGTGTCGGTTTTTTTAACAAATGATTCAGCTTTTCTCGTTACGTGAAATTATGCATAAAAATGACAAGTTGATCTGGATTAATTCAAGGAAGTAATTAAAAACGATTATAACTTAGACGAAGAGATGAAATTTTTTGTAACTGTATTTTTCATTAATCTCTTCAGTACTATGACGCTATTTTTCTCTTGTTGCCGCAATACAGTTATATTAAATCGTGGGAACCCCTGTAAGACGCCTGGTGGTTTAGTGGTTTCAGTGCCCCAATCGAAGTGACATTTTTTAGTGGAAGTTTTTTTTATTTTTTAATGCCACCGGGGGGAGTAGCCGGGTCACCTATCCTTATATATATTGGAGTACGATAGACTAGCCTCGGACCCCTACACATCCGAGGGGGTAAATTGGTGTTCGCTGTTACCATTATAAAACCGACTGATGTGGAGGAACTTAATAGTGTTGATTATTTATTACCACACTTACCCTTATCACCCACCTTCACCCACACCACTCACCCTCACCATTCATCATCACCCTCACACTCACCTTCACCACTGACCTTTACCCTCACCACTCACCCTCACCCTCACCTCTCTCTTTCATCTTCGCCTTCACCGTTTATCTTCACCACTCACCCTCACCTTCGTCACGCACCCTCACACACTCACCCTCCCAATCTACCCTCACAAGTAACCTTCACCACTTAACTTTAACACCTACACCCTCACCCACTCATTTCCTCACTATCCACCATTTACCACTCACCCACCCCTTCACCCCCCATACCCTCACCATTCACCCACATCCACACCATCCACCGCCTCCCCACCCACACTCGCACAACCCACGCCCTCACCACCAACACCCTTACCACCCAAACTCACACCCTCGCAATCCACCTTTCCCACACTGTCACCACCCACACCCCCACCACCCACACTCACACCCGCACCACCCACACCCTCACCACCCATACCCACACGATCACCACTTACACCCTCTCTAACCCACATCCTCACCACCCACACCCACATCCTCACCACCCACACCCACACCTCCCACACCCTCACCACCTACACCCACATCCTCCCCACCCACACCCACACCCTCCCCACCCACACTGACACCCCCACCACTCACCCCCACCCTCCGTCATACACTCCACCATCGAATATTCTCCATTGATTATAGGAAATGCCATAATCACCCCTATTTGCCAGACTGACCCCTTGCCGATATGGATTTTGTTCTCTCTCTCTCTCTCTCTCTCTCTCTCTCTCTCTCTCTCTCTCTCTGTATCTGTATCTATCAATTTTCCTGTCTGTCTGTCTGTCTGTGTATTAATCTACCTGTCTTCCTTTCTGTCTGTATCAGTATATCTGTCTGTTTGTCTGTCTGTCATTCTATCACAAACAGTATATTAATACAGATGTCTTAAAGCACTGTACGAAAATCACCAAGTAAAGATATCAGTTTGAGGAAACGTATCAGCAAAGATTCCGTGTATGTGTTCTCTGGTGAGGATTATTCTCGATTATTATGAAAAAAAAAAATGTATATAGTCTTAGTGGCATTGATCGTTTCTTTACACCTTTCAACAAACGATTTATTGTCATTATAACACCTTAATAGTCTGTTTTATGATAGGTATTTTTTTTGTACCGATGTAATTTGCTTTAATGACGTTGATGAAGGTAAATAATGTAATATACAGAATAAATCGCTGAGGAAAAGGCTCTGCGAATTCTCCTTTGCCACGTAGAATATGGCCCAGAAAAAGACAGGATAAGTTAGATTGAAGTAGTTTATGGTAGGTTATGGCTAGGTTAGGTTAAGTTACGTTACATTAGCTAATATTGGATCGGGTTGGGTTGGGTTAGGTTAGGTTAAGTTAGGTAAAGATTAGGTTGAGTTAGGGTAGGGTAGGTAAGTTAAAGATTAAAAGTTAGGTAAATATTTTAAAAGTTTGGTTAGGATAAATTATACGCGTGCTTACATTATGATATGGTTAGTTTCAGTTAGTTTATATTTGGTTTGGTTAGTTTATGGTAGGTTATGTTAGGTTAAGATTAGATTAAAGTTTTGTTGCATGTGTTGGATGAAGTGAAGTGTTCAACAGAAATGCAACAGGTAAGTAGATTATTATCGATGAATTCAAGGAACTCGTGACAACGGTAAACGAAGGGAAAAAAAGGCTTTGTTACGTTTATAGACGATCCATTACGACAAGTGGAAATTATATTGGGTGGGAGAGAGACAGGTTAGGTCTCTCTCTCTCTCTCTCTCTCTCTCTCTCTCTCTCTCTCTCTCTCTCTCTCTCTCTCTCTCTCTCTCTCTCTCTCTCTCTCTCTCTCTCATGGCGTGTAGTATCTTCATATTTTCCCCCCAGATAGTTATATTCAACTAGGAAGGAATTGTTCTAACTGGAGGGTGTTCGATATAGCCTTGATCTAGAATTAATGGGTGTCAGTTTTAGGTCTATTCTTGTCTGGTAAGGAAGGTCCCTAACACCTCTTCCTTAGCGATTTTTTTTTTTTATATGGGTAGTTAATATCCTTGTGTGAGTTATTCATGCAGAGGATGGCGATATTTGAGGTATTTAAGTAACACAGAAGAACACAGTACGGTGTAATAAGCAAAATCAAGTCGCTTCGGAGAAAGTGTTAGGGAGAGAATATGGGCCATAGACTTCATTAGAACTTCCTCAACCCCTTCACTACTAGGGTGTTCTAAGCTGAATAAAACCGTATGATAAGCAGCAAGAATAAACCGCAAATTGTGTGCGCTGCGAACACCCCTGAACTCACCTGTACTATTGGCGTAACGATGCAATTATAGGTGGCTTTCGATATTCCTTTGCACCTTCTCCTCAGCGATTTATTTATTTGGCTTTGAAGATTTCGTAACATCTCTTTCTCAGCGGTTTATTCTAGTTCTGGGACCTGAACATTCTCGTATAACAAAACTATATGGGATGTATCGCCCTGTTATATCAGTGCCACCCCGTGAAGGCTATTTTATGTGGCCCAGGAGGCTTCGTA
>JAGKTI010035339.1:0-11277 GCA_018397915.1 Birgus latro | reverse complement strand
ACCAGAAAATAATCTATCTGGCTACTATTTCCCCCGGACTCGTACGTAATCAATCTACTCACTCTTTTTCTAAAATGTGTGTTGCACACAATCATGTCCATAGCCTCCCCAAACTCGAGTATTCTTTCCCCTTCCGCATTCCCCACACCATATGCACATCCTCCATGGACTCCTTCATAACCTTGAGCTGCTTCACCAACATGACCATTTAAATCCCCTCCCAGAACCACTACCTCATCATCACCCATACCACTTACTACGCGTATTAAATCATCCCAAAATCTATCCTTCTCTGCGTCATCCAATCCTACCTGCGGAGCATATGCTGATATGACTGAGACCATCACCCGTCCGATCAAAATTTTCACTACTATTATCCTATCACTTACTCTCATGACATTCATAACATACTCCACCCATTTCTCCGCAACCAACACCCCCACACCCCCATATCCGTCAGTTCCCCCCTGCCAAAACAACTTATAGTAGCAATCCTTCCCAGCAATCTTTCTGGCTGATCCACCCCTGTACCGGACTTCCTGCAGACATGCACGAGGAGGTAGAGTGTATTTAGGGTCACATGTTGCTGTGGAGGGATGAATAGATGCAGAAGTGAAGTTTAGAATAAATGAAGTAAGAAAGGTGCTGGGAGGAGTGAAAAAATGTTTAGATGTCGTTCGGTTAGAATGGAAGTAAAGTGAAGGCTGAATGAGGGTTTTGTGGTACTGACTGCATTATATGGGGCTGAAACATGGAATATGGATGTAGCAGAGAGGAAAAGTTTGAATGTAATGGAGATGAGGTGTCTGAGGAGTATGTGTTGAGTGATGCGTATAGATCGAGTGAGAAATGATGAAGTGCGAAGGAGAACTGGATTTGTGAGATGGGTGATCGAGTTGAGCAGAGGGTGTTGCGATGGTTTGGGCAAATGGAGAGAATGGATAATGAGCGATTGGTGAAAATGATAACTGGATCGGATGTGAGAGGTGTAAGACTGAGAGGAAGACCACGAATAGGATGGATGGACAGTGTGAAGAGAGCGTTGGATGCGAGAGTCTGTTGAGCAAGGAATAGTGGCTGAGCGTGATAGAAATGATTAGAGAGAAATTATGAATGAATAAATGATGACGCAGCCCTGAGGGGATATTCTCCCGCATTTGGTCTGATCAGCTGATCAGGTCAGGTGCAGGTAAGGGGATGGGTCCATTATGATACGGCAGAGGTAAAACAGCTCTGCTGTCGAGCCCTGCTACAGATGTCGCTGCTTACACTGCGCAGCTGACTCTCGTGTGGTGTGCTGCAGTGAGGATCTGTCCTTTCTGCTCTTGTGGCTAAGATGCAAATGAATGTGTGTGTGTGGATGAATAAATTGGGAGTGTGTCGTCCTGTCTTGGCTACCTCCCTTTCTTTGGGGGAAGCAGCCTAGGTAGCCAGTATAGATTTATAGACAAACATGTCAGAGTTGAGAGTTGCCAGCTAGCCTGCTGTTTGTGAACTGAGGTATTTTTTAAGTTGTACATTAATTTTGTGCTCATTTTCTCTATATATAATGTTTAATTTATGTGGTTGTTAAATTAAGTTATTTGATTTAAGTTTGTATGCTAAATAATTTAGGATGTTACACAGTGTAAGAAAACTCTGGATATTTTGGATGTCTCCGAGTTGGCAACCGTTGCTTCCCCCGAGAATGTAGTAGATAATTCTAGTATACAGGAAGCTTATATAAGTATGGGTAAGGGATTAGAGGTTGGTTAGTTCAGTTTGACTTTAGTTCAGTGCCAATGTAGTTAGTGAAGGTTGTATAGCTCCAGTACTTGTGAAAACAGTGAAGTGAAGTTGGCAAGCATTAACCCGCAGATTGCGCAATTACCATTTCTTTCTTCTTCTTCCACACCCCATGGTGTGCAAAAAATGAAGAAAGAAGTTTTTTTTTAAGTTTTTTTATAAAAAACTTGAAAAACATCCGGGGCATCATCTGGTGAAAAAAAAAAAAAAATAATCTCTCTCCGTCTTTGCGTAGGGCCATGCGTAAGTTTACGTAGGGAAGTAGTGAAAGAATGAAAGAATTTTTGTTTCTTTTACTATAAATTTGAAGATAAACATCCAGGGCATCATCTGGTGAAAAGAAAATAATCTTTTTCTCTCTCTGTCTGTGCATAGCGCCATGCGTAAGTTTGCGTAGGGGTGGAGTAGTTAGCGGTGATGCCTGGCCGGCAAAGCCTGAGCTGTGGCTCGCAACGCGATGCTATCCAGCATGAGCTGTGGCTCGCAGTCCACGGGTTTTAAGTGTAATTATCTGGAAAATAAGGCCAGGAAACTTAAGAAGCCAGTGTTTATTTACAAGGTCTGAGCTGATCTCGTTGTTATACACTGAAAGGCTGACCATAAGAAGAACAACTCACTGGGCAACGTCCTTCCTGTATTGAACTACTGCTGTTAGAGTCTGTGGCAGTGTGGGATGGGGACATAACGGTAGTGTCAGAAGTGGGATCATTAGAAAGTGCTGCAGTGAGTCAAACCTTCGACATGGAGGCAGAAAGTGTACAGACAATAGGCCAAGTTAGACAAGAAGAGGCATTGCTGGCTTCAATTATGATGCTATATCAAGCACAAAGTGTACAACTACATGCACAGAATGAAGGACTGAAAGAAGTCATACAACAATTACAGGCACCAAATGTACAATTACAAACACAGAATGAAGGACAGAAAGAACTCAAAGAACAATTACAGGCACAGAACGAAGAACAGAAAAAACGATATGAGCAGATGCAAGAGACATTACAGGAGCAACAGAGGGAACTACAACTGAGGATCCTAGGACAGCTAAATGCTTTCTTGGGGGAAATGAAGGAAGAATAACAACAGTTGAAGGAAGATGTATATGCTGAGCTACGGCAGCAGAAGTATGAGTGGATAAGCAGTAATGTGACCGAGAGCAGACACCATGTAGACAACGAGCTGAAGATTAGTGAGGGAATAGTAAAAGAATGCATACAGCATGCAGACAACCAGATGAAGATTAGTGAGGGAATAGTGAGGGAGTGCAGACAGCATATAGATAACCAGCTGAAGCATGTACGCGACTATGCGAAGATAATTAGTGAGAAAATTGAGGCTGTAGAGAAATATTGCACTGCTGAGCTTCAAGTTAGTGTACAGGGAGCATACGAAAAGAACAGACAGTGTATGGTGAGTGTTGATGGATCCGAAGCATTTAATGGCAGCATTACCTTACCTTACCGAAGTGCCGTCCCCTGCAGAAGTTGGCGACCATGGAATACCACACCTCTCTATCTTCTGTCATTTGCAGCAGTTGTCCAGCCGTGTATCCTCCCCTCGCTGTTCTTACTATTCCATCCATATACCTCTCTCTTTGCCTGCCTCATGCTCTACTACCTGGGACTCTTCCCGTTAATCTCAGGTTCTCTATGTTTCGTCTTCTCATAACATGTCCTAAAAATCTCATCTGTCTTCCTCTCACGTGTGCCAGTAATTCTCTTCTGACATCCATTCTCCGTAACACTTCTTCATTTGATATTCTCTCTGTCCAAGAAATTTTCAAAAGCCTTCGCCAGCACCACATTTCAAAAGCTTCCAACTTTATCTCCATCATTTTACTAATAGTCCAAGCTTCACATCCATATAACTACATAGACCAGACATAAGTTTTAACTGCTCTTCTTCTTGTTCGTATTGAAAGGTGTCTGTTACTTAGTATATTTCTCATCTTCTAAAATACCTTCTTCGCTTCAAATATTCTTCTTTTAATTTCTTCGTTACGTCTACCATCTTCCGTAATGTAGCTTCCCAAGCAGCAAAATCTTCTTACCTGCTTAATCATCTTATCATTCAGTCTTACACTGCACCGAGGGACTTGTGCCTCCTTACTAACTACCATCACTTCCGTTT
This sequence comes from Birgus latro, assembly GCA_018397915.1. Taxonomy (NCBI): domain Eukaryota; kingdom Metazoa; phylum Arthropoda; class Malacostraca; order Decapoda; family Coenobitidae; genus Birgus; species Birgus latro. Next base: position 7,365 of record JAGKTI010035339.1, on the reverse strand, counting down.
TATCCACATTAATTGTCAGACCTTTTTCTTCACTCGTTTCCTTCACCACTGTCAAAATATACAGGGCTGAATAATCAGAATGTAGGAGTTTTGAGACCTGGACTTAATTATGATGCCCCAGTTTTTAGGCCCCAAACCAGTGAAGTGGATGGCTAAAATGGGGGTCCAGTTAAAAAGAAACCTCAGGAATTTGATGGGAGAGTATCTTGGGAAACTTACTGTAGACAGTTTGAGCTACTTGCTGGTCAGATTGGTTGGGATGATAGACAGAGGGCAGTGCAGTTGGCTACTAACCTTAGAGGTGCCACAATGGAAATTCTGGGCCAGATGTCAGTAGGGGAGAGGAACAGTTATCAGTCCTATCATATGGAGGGGCTTTTCTCTTGGGTAGCGCCGCATAGTTTGTGCGCCTGCCGCCAGGGACATATGGAGGGGCTTTTCTCTTGGGTAGCGCCGCATAGTTTGTGCGCCTGCCGCCAGGGACCCAGAGCGGCACTGATGATGTTTATGCACTACACCTGATGCCCCCGCCTTTTAAAATCAGCTGATGAATTCGTAAAACATAATGCCATGGTCCACTGCGCAGATAAAATATAGTGCCATGGCCCAATGTTCAACTTATGCAAGCAACAGCAAAACAGAAACAGCAAGCTAAGAACTGTGTTCCAATTGCATTACCATGGTGGAGGTGATGAATGCAAGTATTTCAGTGTGGCGGCCAAAGTCACACACTCACTGCGGAGATAGCCTCTTCATACTATACAGCTTAGTGGTAGAAGTACTGGAGTGCAGATACGGGACCATGTACCAAACTGAGGTTTACAGAACAAGATTCTGAGCTCGATGCGAATTCCTACAGCAGCTTGCTCGTGACCTGCAGAGTATGGCATATAAGGCATACCCTGGAGCCGCACCTTACATGTTGGTTATTCTTCGAGCGACCAGTTCATCGATGCTCTTGATAGTGCAGAGTTGAAAGTGCAAGTGAAACTGGCACAACCCAGAAGCAGGCAAGAAGCACTAGCAAGGGCTCTAGAATTTGAGTCCTACGTCAGGTCCAGTATGTCCACTTTTCAGGCAGGTCTTAATGCAGGATTCAAGGCAAGGAAGGGACAGGTACATGAAGCGGAAAAATTTGAAGGAAGTTGCTGGTACTGTGAAAAGCCAGGACATAGGAAAGAGGACCTCTACAAGTGGAAGAGGGAACAGGAGAAGACCGGAGGAGGTTGCTGGTTCTGTAGGAAGCCGGGGCACAAAAAGGACGGTTGTTATAAATGGAAGTAGGAGCAAGAACAAAGTGGTGCAAGGAAATCTACAATTGTAGCAAAAGCGTCTTGGACATGTAGTGAGGTGGGACACTTCAGTTCTGGGTGTCCAAAGGAGAAAAAGGAGGATAAGAAGAAGGCTGCAAAAGACCAGAAAGAAGCAGAAAGTAGTGCGAGTAAACAGAAGAATAGATGGCATGAAGTGTTCCCTGGTGATTGATTCAGCCTCAGAGTGAGGCCAGATGTGTTACATCATTGGTATCTGCCTGAGTCATCAGAACAATTGTGTGGTGTAACTGGGCACCATGCAGAACTGAGGGGATCTGGATTTTTTTTTCTTTTGCCCAACTCTGTGCATAGGCTTCACAGTCTGCTGTCAAGGCCCAGTGGTCCTCCTACATACCATACACCTTTACATGTGACCACTTCAGCGCATCCACCGTCCATATTGAATACATGCTAGGGCTGTCTCATACAGGACTGGTGTATTGGTATTAGCGAGGGTATTTTTACGACATGTCGGCGGGTCTTCTGGTATATCAGTAAATCCTGATGTAATGAAATTCAAATCCTTAAACTGTTCCCTGCCTCAGCGGGGATTTGAACCTGGGTTCGTTAGGACTGCAGGCCACCTCTCTACCGATTGAGCCACCACCTCCCCTGTAGTGGTAGGCCAAGTGGCCACACTTTCAGTCTATGTAGCACAGAAGGAGGATCCTTGCCATCTTGATCTGGATTGTCTGATGTCCATGGAATGTGAGCTGGACTTCTACTGCATGAAGCTGAAGGTTCAAGGAAGGTTGGTTCCCGTCACGGCAGTGAGACGTACCAGTTCTGGTGGCGAGGTTGAGGGCACTCCGCACTACAGTAATACCCCCAAAATCAGAACTGTTGCTCCAGTACAAGGTGAGTGGCTGTTTTGACAGCTTCCTAGGGGTAGTGGAGCTCAATGTACGGTGCAAGATGAAGGCCGGAGTGATGATGGGGAAAACTTTGGTGGAAAGAGGTAGAGGTAAAGTGATGGCCAATATCTCCCATGAGCCACAGAAGATCAACGAAGTAGAAGTTGTGGGACTGTGCCAGGCAATGGACCCTGAGTGGCATCAGAGAAAGGCCTGTAAAGAGTGTAGTCAAAGAAGACGGGTATCTGCCAGACCACTTACAAGACCTATTTGGAGGAGTTTCTAAAGCCTGGATGACTCACAAATGTTGAAGTTGAGGCAGCTGCTGACGAAGTTTGCTGATGTCTTTTCCACCGAAGACCCAGACCAGGGGTGCACTGATCTGGTGGAGCATTGCCCTGACACCTAGAATCTGGTCAAGGAGTGATAGAAAAGTCAAGCAGTCCTTGGGCATAAGCAATGGTTCTGGTAAGGAAAAAGGATGGCTCAGTAAGGTGCTGTGAAGATTATTGAGCCCTAAATGAAGTGACAGTGAAGGATGCATACCCCTTGCCAAGAACTGATGTCACCCTGGATGATCTGTCAGGTGCCAAGTGGTTCTCCACCCTAGCCACGAAGGCAGCATATCATCAGGTCAAGGTAGCGGAGAAGGACAAGAAAACAGCCTCTTCATAAGGGCGGGGTTTATGACAGTTTAAAGTATACTGCAAGCGATTCGCTGGTAGACAGCTTTCAGCTATTAGGGCGATTTAAATGTGTTTTAACGGACTTTTTACTGGGAATTGGAAAGGCTGTCAAATGTGCTCAACAGGATCCGAACATCGCACCTTAAGCTCCACCCCAAGAAGTGCTACTTGCTCCCGAAGGAAGAGAAGTACCTGGAACACATCGTAGGTGGGGGCGGTGTCCATACTGATCCAGAGAAGATGGCAGCTGTGGAAAACTGGCCGGTTCCAACATGTGTGAAGAAGCCATGGAGTTTTCTGGGCTTGTGTATCTACTATCGATGTTTTATCAAGGACTTTGCAACAATAGCTGCACCTCTGCACAAGTTGTTGGGGAAGATGCAGAAGTTTGTGTGCCAGCCCACCAGAGTGGAACTACTGTGTGACCCATAAGGAGCTCTTGGCAGTGATGAAGAGCCCTGATTACTTCCATCCCTACTTGTATGGGTCCTACTTCATCATCAGGACAGACCATGTGGCACTCAGGTGGCTAAAGACGTTAAAAAGTCTGGAAGGGCAACTGGCACGCTGTCTCAGGAAGCTGGATCAGCACAACTATGAGGTGCAGCACTGTCCTGGGTGGGTACATGGCAATGCTGATGGCCTGAGTCATCAGCCTTGTGACCCAGAGTGCCGACAGTGTAGTAAAAAAGAAGATCATAGCTCGAAATGCAGACGTACTGTGGTGACAGAGCCAGTGTCAGCTGCAGAAGACCCAAAGAGGATGCAGATGGAGGATGCAGATTTACAACCTGTGCTAGAGTGGCTGCAGCAGAGTACAGTGCGGCCATCTTGGGAAGAGGTTTCCAGATTTAGCCGTGCGACGAAGAGCTATTGGAGCCTGTGGGACCTTCTTCTTTTGAACAACGGACTATTGGAGCATCAGTGGGAGACACCCGATGGCTTCAGCAAGTACTGGCATCTTGTGGTTCCGAAGAAAATGACGTCTGAGATCTTGGGCGAGTCTCGTAACCAGATCACTAGTGGGCACCTTGGATTGAAGAAGACTCTTAAGCTGGCTGCATCAGGTTCTACTGGACTGACATGTGTCAGGATATTGAAGAGTGGTGTCGGGCCTGTGATGTATGTTGTGCCAAGAAGGGACCCAAGACACCCTTCTCCAGCTGTACCAAGTGGGTGCAGTGATGGAAAGAGTCGTGCTGGACATTGCTAGACCTTTGCCACTCACTGAAAGGGGAAACCGTTACACAGTATATGTGTCGCCATGGACTACTTCACAAAGTGACCAGAAGCCTATGCCATTCCCAATCAAGAGGCTGTGACTGTTGTCCAGGTGTTGGTTGATCAGATTTTCTGCCTTTCTGGGATGCCACAAGAGCTACATTCAGACCAGAGTAGAGGCTTCGAGTCTGCTGTGTTCCGTAAGTGCTGCAAGTTACTGGGGATCAAGAAGACCAGGACGACCCCACTAAGGTCACAGTCAGATGGGATGGTGGAAATATTCAACCGGACCCTAGGTCAAGAACTGGCCAAGTACTGAATAGAAGGACAAACAGAATGGGACCAGAAATTGCCTGTGGGCTGATGGCATATCAGTCTGCATGCATCCCATGAGTCTACCGGCTACATCCCTGCAAAACTGAGGCTGGGCCACGAGTTATGTTTACCTCTTGACTTGTTAATGGGAAGACCACCTGGTGAAAAGCTGCCTACAGACACCTCCAACTATGCGAAGCATCTTCAGGAATGGCTGGCTGAGGTACATCATCAAGTGCGAGAAGCTCTTAAGTTTTCGGGGGAAGTGATGAAGTGCAAGTATGATTCTAAGGCAAGTGAGCTGAGCTTCAAGGATGGTGACAAAGTTTGATTATACAATCCTCAGCAGAAAGAGGGACAATCACCAAAGCTGCAGAGCCCATGGGATTGGCCTAACACTGTGGTGGACCACCCATCAGACGTAACGTACCGGATTTGTAGAGGCAGGAAGGCTCGTCCAAAGGTGGTACACGTAAACCATCTGTGGCAGTACCATGGGCCAGGACAAAACAGTTGGGATGTCTCCGAGGAATTGTACTCACCCGTAGCCGAGGATGTTGAGGGGGACCACGGAGCTGGAGTACAAGAGGATGGTGGCAGATTGCCGAGGGAGGAAGTGAATCAGGAAGAGGACCAAGACATCCCAGGAGGAGTGGACTGTGTGGAGGAGCAGGGGTGTCGTCGGAAGCGGAATAGGAAAAGACCTGATAAGTTGAAGGATTATTTCTGTGTATAATTAAATGTTTAGTTTGGATTAAGGATTATGTTTGTATAAATTGCGTAGTTTTGTTGGGACGACAAAGGACTAGGGAGGGAGTAGTGTTGAGATGCGGGATTTGCTAAGTAGGTATTGCTGGCATATTCTTGACGATTCTCAAATTTTTCCGCTAAGAGTCAGACTTGCCAGTTAGCCTGCTGTTTGTAAGTGGAGATATTTTGTAAGTTGTACATTAATTTTTGTGCTCTTTTTCTCTTTAATGATGTATTTATGTGATTGTTTGTTACATTATGTAATTTTATTTATATTTGTATGCTAAATGATTTACTGTTATGCAGTATAAGAAAACTCTGGATATTTTGGATGTCTCAGAGTTGGCAACTGTTGCTTCCCCCGAGAATGTAGATAATTCTCGTATACAGGAAGCTAATATAAGTATGGGAAAGGGACAAGAGGTTTGTCAGTTCAGTCTGAATTTAGTTCAGTGTCAGTTCAGTCTCAGTGCAGTTAGTGAAGATTGTATAGCTTTCGTATTTGTGAAAACAGTGAAATGAAGTTGGCAAGCATTAAGTGTAGTTATTTGGAAAATAAAGACAGCGAACTTAAGAAGCCAGTGTTTATTTACGAGCACAATGCTTGAGGTGACCTCGCTGTTGTACACCGAAAGGCTGACCATAAGAAGAACAACTCACATGGCAGCGTCCTTCCTATACTGAACTACTGCTGTTGGAGCCTGTGGCAGTGTGGGACGGGGATATTACGGTATGGATCCTGATAATCAGACACCAATTTTTCTCAAGAATCAAACACAAGCAGTGTAATTTTGAGAACTGTAAGATTATTACTGTAAGTAAAATGCATGAAAGCCTGGGAGCCCAGTCATGTGTACCAATGGTGTTCGGCACCAGAAGCTTCTGATGTGTGTGATTTATGGTCAGGATAAAAATGATGAGGGACAAGGGGAGGGGGAAAGAGATTCTTGGTTCTGGTCATTATAACAGAATGCCTACCTTTTTCATCAGTTTTATCTTTGGACTCAAAGAAAAATTGAAAATATGCAAATTACTTAAAATGCTCATGAGTAAATGTCACAGTCTGCCATTTGGTAACAAATTTTCCTATTCCTTCAAAATTTTCCGTAAACTTCGAAGGTAAGCATGCACAAGATGTAACGAATATTGCAAGTGTGGGTTTAGCAACTGTTGTATTGCATTGTCCGACGTTTGGTTTATGAAACAAACTCTGATTTTCCAACACAGATATGGCAAGCATTTCTCACTCTCATTCCAAACGCCTTCCTCACCTGTAACATTTAGTGAGTAATGAGTATGATACAAAACACTGCTTTAAAAAAGTTACTCTTTAACTGGATACAAGTCGTCACTAGTGACTACATATATCTTATTTTAAGCCTCCCCATTATCCCCCCAAAATAACTCCTAGTACTGAAACGCGGTCACTTTTTTTTTTTTTTTTTTTTTTGTCTCTAGAAATCATCTCGCGATCCCCCAAACATCTCACGACCCTCCGAGAGGTCGGGACCCACAGTTTGAGAACCCCGGATTTAACCCACTAATATACTTGACGTGAGTAGGCTCCAAAGAAAAAAACGAAACACTAGAAGATGGAGGTGGTGGTTAAACTGTTAGAGAACGGTCCTGCTTACTGAATGGACGAGAGTTTGATCCTAGGATATGGCAGAGAATAGCTTGATTTTCACGCCTGTCGTGAATGAGGCAGCCCTCGTATGTGTTCAGCGTTAGCACTGAAGTGGTGACTCACGTAGGTGTGTGGCACGTGGGAGAACTGCTAGGCCTCAGTTAATGGAATCTCGAGTCTGTCCTCATTAAACAATTAAAATGAAAAAGAATATTCAGTAATTTCAGAGCGCCCGGAAAAAATGAATTCCCTCTTCACTCATTCAGCATTCAGACTTTAGGAAAACTTCCAATAATCACTCCTCCCAGTCACATGGTTGTGGTATGAATTATATCGGGGTACAGAAAGACTGGCTGGATTAGCACGTCCAGCTCACAAGTTCATTTTTTGAGCTCGTCGGACTCTTGGACAAAATTTGCTTCCCCTTTGTTACATTCACTCAGTAGTTAATTCAGTACAATATAATACTGGCATAGCGAGTCATATTCAAGTGAATAATGGAACACAACAAAAACGGGTTTACTCTCATAATTTATAAACTTTGGCATTAGGATTTCTTGCATGTGGTGGGCGGTGAAACAGCTTTTGAAACATCATCA
>JAGKTI010035338.1:0-11277 GCA_018397915.1 Birgus latro | reverse complement strand
GTTCGTGACTAGCATAATATTCTATTGTTACAATTCAGCATTCGAGAGGAAGTGACTGCAATTATAGCCCATGTTAGAATAGAATGAGCATAGTGAAAGGGATGGGATGGAGGAGGGAGTAGAAAGGTATACGAGAGAAGGGGGTGTACGTTGGGGGAAAACCAGCAAAATGGCAGGGTATAAGGCGACATGGAGGCAATTTGTCTGTGGCCGCCTTTACAGGATTAAGGTGTCTGGCTACAGATAAGACAATTAGGGCCATAGATATAGGTGACGATACGCTTCTATTAAAATTATATCCATTTCTCACATTCTCTACTATTTCTTTGGCCATGACGCTTCCTGGCTGACCGCAAGATATCCCCGTGTCTAATTTCGTTACCTTAATGGTAAAAACAGCAAAACCCAACACTTGCAGCAAGAGGAGAGGCCTACACACCATCGCCACCCCTAACCAGTATACGTCCATTGCCCTCATTTTTTTGGATCTGTTTGACCCATAACACTTCCTCGTTGGTAGCAAGATACCTCTGTGTCCTATCTGAATCATCTTAATGGCAAAAACAGCGAAATTCAACCTCAAAACAGTAAAATTTAACTTACATCAGAAGAATAAGCCCAACACACCCTCACCCTTCTATCGTTCAGCAGGCACTGACTGAAGAATGGAATGCCATGCTTGTCCAGCCCAGAAACTTGTGGGAAACTTTACCCAACTACTTTTACAACCACTAGAGGGCACGGAGACCTCTCTCATTTTCAGGGTAACTCTAGTATTTTATTCCAGCTACTACCAGAGGCTATTATCCACCTGGGAGCTACTTACGTCTGCGAGCGTTAATGCTGTAAATATTAACCCTCCAATGATCGTGACAACTCTCGTATTCTTTTCCATTAAACTCTAGACGACTTTATTCAGCTGGGATTGGGTCATAGGAGCCTGAGTGCATAAGAGAAAACCGTCGTAGAGGAAACATCAGGGACTATAACAATCAGTCATAAATCATACTTAGATGTTTACCATACTCTAATCACTTTTATTTGCCTAATGTTGCCATCTTCTCACCTTAAATGCTAAGCTGTAACGACACATTAACACTAGAATATAGTACTATGCTCTCTTTTCCCTAACTGGGCCTAAAATTACCATCTCTCCATCTTCAATGTTGAGTTGTAGCAATCGATTAACACTAAAACATGATGCTAGTCACGAAGAAGTGTTACGTAAAGGATATAGAGTCATAACAATGTCATTTCCTGGCACTGGGCTACGTGAAATGAGCTACAAAAGGATGAAAATCTTGCCTGTGTTACAGCAAGAACGGTATAGTCACGAAAAGGTGTTACGGAATGGATTTAGAGCTTCACTTTAATTTGGCCTAAAAATTGCCATCTCTCCATCTTGAATGCTGAGCTGTAACAAGAGCCTGACATAAGAATATGGGGCGTCACGAGAAAGTGCTATGCGAGGAATGTAGAGCCGTGGCATTGTCTTCTTCTGCCTGTAAGAAGCTAAGAGGAAGCAGCAGCAAAATGAATATCTCAGCCATGTTAAGTCCGATTAGCTATACATACAGCTTACAATAAACTCATTCTCCGTCTCATAAAATAGAGGCCCGTATTCTGGTAGGGCAAGGAGGCTCCCTCGCACCAATTCATTAGCGATTCATTTTGCTTATTACGCCTTGCTCATCTATTGAAACGTATAAATCGTTCAAACTTTGCCATACGCTGCACAAATAACGCACAAAAAGATGTTAACCAACCCTGTCCAAACATAAATCGCCAAAGAATTCTTTGCCTGACTGGTAGGTGGTGCCTGTGTGTTGCCATGGCAACCTCCCCACCTCACCACACTACCGCAGTTACACACACACTCTCTCTCTCTTTAGAGCTGTCCTACTACAGAAGATGCCAACAGCTATACCCAAGGATAGTGTGTTTCTCACTGTCTTTGGTGCCAATGTGTGTGACTGCAGACCAATCCTAGATCCACAAACTCTGCCACACAGTCAGCATGTCAAGTCCGGGTTTGCTAGGAGAACTCCACTTTGGTTGTGCCTCTGTTGTCCATGCTCTTCTCTGACCACACTCTAGGCTTCTTCAAGATGATTGGTTTCTTTGTTGCACAGGGCCCACCATTGTTCTGTCTGAGGCATTGGTTTCAAGATCTGGTATGATGTTGCATTTCTTCAGAGTTATCCTTATACGAGTATGATCTTTATATCTCTTCTGTACCCCTGGGTTGCAGCGTGCAGTAATTGGTCTTGGTGAGATCCCAAGTTTGTATCAACTTTTCAAGCCACTCACACTACACCTGAAGGTAATGTTAACATCTTAAACATAGACAAGTTTTAAACTCCGGCAAATTTTAACAGGACCTTAAAATTTATCTTTTACTTCCAAGTGTAAACAGTCTGGGAAAAAGAAGTTTTCCAGCAACTTGAATCACACCCTGGTTATCTCGTGTGGCTTAATATACTGCATATAAGCTGGCATCAGATCCAGGCTTAATATACTGTATATAAGATGGCATCAGATCCAAGACAACTGACCCAACCTCAGGAATCCAAAAGAATTAAAACTGATTTTTCAGGAAGGCAAAAATGTGGATAAATGCTACCAGAATTCCAGACAAGACCAGAACTGTATGGTGGGCAGTAGTAGTATGGACAACTCCCTCAGCTTACGGCAAAAGTAGTGGACCTGCCCCAAACTCTCCAGGAAGCAATTAGTAGTGTGGAAACTCTAACATGGAGGCCAGGCATCAGTATCACTACCCAAAAGGGTAAGAATGTCAAAAGGTAAAAACTCATGATTACTATTTAAAGTTTCCCTGACAACAGAGGCAACAGAGCAAGTGGACAGAAATTTCACATGTGCAGCTAAGTCTGGCCAAACCTATATTCCCAATAGGACTTAATGTCTTTCAATGGGTATAACTTCCTTGAAACAATGGCACTGATATCAAGAAACATAGCTAAAGCTCATTTCTTACATGGCATTTTGTTTTTTATTTGTAGTTTTTAACATTAAAGTTTTTAGCCTGCAGAAGCAAAATGAAAGGATAATGCACAATAACAAGGATAAATCAATGAGATAGATGTGTAAATATTAAAAAAAGAAAAAAAAAACTTAACATACTACCCAAAGTTGTCCTAACGCTGTTTATGCTTAGGTAACACATGGCTGTGGGAAATGAATGTGTAACAGCCAATGGAAGAGGGGGAGAAAATTTGACTTACAAATTAAATATTTAAGGTATTTTACCAGAAGGCTGTAGCTCTGAATAGCATAGGGTCTTATGCTGAAGTTCCATTAAGGACAGGCAAAAAAAAATAATTTTACCTTGGATAAAAAATCAGAAATCTGCTGCTTCATATGTTAGAAGACTACATCAAACAAGTTAGAAAAATGGCAAAAGAACAAATTTCTTTGTATGAAAATGGTTAGGTCTCAGGCTCCCAATGGCACAAATAAAAAATGAAAGAATAAATAAATAAATAAATAGGGACTGATTAAGCTGTCAAAAACAGAATCAACTTGGATGCACCAGGTACCTAATATGGACAATAAATGAAATCTAAAGAATACCATTAAGTAATACTAGTATTACATAATTAAAAACAGGCTTTACAATCCACAGTCTAAAATTTCAACCATTCTGCAAGGAGTGAATCCCCCAAGCTAGGACTAATGGACCATATAGCTCTGCAGGGAAAGGAGAGATCCTTAGACAGACTGCTGCCTCTCACTAGAAATGCACTACCCTGGTGCAGGCTCAAGCTGCCAACCCTACAGTCACGAAGCTTGAGTGCTGCCACGGAGCTATTTTGACATTCCTGAATGAAAGAGTCCTACAATTAACTAAATCAAATCTTGCTGCATTATATCTAAATTATCACTCCCCCTATTCCTGACCCTTTGTCCTAGTTGGGGGGTGGGGCTTCAGGGTTGGCTACTGAGTTGTGACCTGCTAAGTGCCCAGCCTGACTAATTTTCAGGGCCTTTTTTGGTCTAGCTACTACTTTGTATAATACTGGGTTTACATAGTGTGAACATTTCCACTTTTATCTGAATTTCCTGTTTTGAAAATGGAATTGATGGAGAGTGTGGTGAAATGCTGAAGCACTGGGGAGATAGTAGTAGAATGGATGTGGAAGATGTGCAGATTGACCTGGGAGGAGGGCAGAGCCCTGGAGGATTGCAAGTCAGGTATAATTATTTCCCCGTACAAAGGAAAAGGAGAAAAAGATGTGTGTGGCAATCATCGGGGCAATTGTTTTCGTAGTGTAAGAGGAAAAGTATATGGTAGAATACTTATTGACAGAGTTAGGGAAAAAACAGAGGAATTAGTTGGAGAAGAACAGGGAAGTTTTAGGAAGGGAAGAGGCTGTGTGGATCAAATATTCATTCTTAGATCATTTGTGGAAAAGTTTCTAGAGAAAGGAAAGAAGTCGCATGCGGCCTTCATGGATTTGGAGAAAGCGTACAACAGGATGGACAGACAAGGATTGTGGAAAGAATTGAGAATATATGGAGTAGATGGGAAGTTGTTGAAGGCCGAGAAGAGTATGTATGAGGGTGCTAAAGCTGCAGTGCATGTGGATAGTGAACTAAGTGAATTTTTCTGTTTGAAGGTTGGATTGAAACAAGGATGTGCCACATCTCCATGGTTGTTCAATCTGTATATGGATGGGGTTATAAAAGAAATACAGGGTAGGGCAGTGGATGTTGGAGCAACCCTAGTGAGAGAGGGCAGTGTTTGGAAACTCCCTGTACTGTTGTTTGCAGATGATACTGTGTTGTAAAGTGAAGACAAAGGGGAGCTGCAAAGCTTGGTGGATGACTTTGGGAGTGTGTGTAAGAAACGGAATCTCAAGGTGAATGTAGGGAAGAGTAAAGTTCTGGTTTTTGAGATTAGTGAAGTCAGTGAATGTACAGTACAGTGAGGTTGGATGAGGAGGAAATGGAAAAGTGAGAGTATTTAAGTACTTGGGTAGGGTAATGTGATGAGTATGGATGGAAGTTGAGAGGGTGAAGTGCTTGAAAGGGTCCAATGAAGAAAGGTTGCTGGTTACTTAAAAGCAGTGATAAGAAACAGGGATGTCAGCATGGAAGTGAAAAAGCTACTACATGACAGTATTGTGATACCAACTCTAATGTATGGAAGTGAAGCTTGGACCCTGTTGGAAGGACAGAAGTCAAGAGTGAGAGCAGTGGAAACGAGTTATCTGAAAGGAGCATGTGGAGTCACATGAAGAGACAGACTGATAAATGAGGAAGTGAAGGAGCATTGTGGTGTGGATGTAGATGTGATAGGAAACGGCAGGAGAAACACACTGAGGCAGTTTAGCTATGTAGAGAGGATGAAGAGCAAGAGACTGATGAGGAGAGTCTATGAGAGTGAGGTGGAGGGGGGGAGAGGGAGGGGAAGTCCAAGGATGAGAAGGAGGGGTGTAGTGGAGAGGTATATGAGACAGGGGGGTGTAAACTGGGAGCAGGGCAATAAAATGGCGGGGGACAGGGCAACATGGAGGCGATTTGTTTGTGGCCACCCCTTATGGGATTGAGGCGTCTGGCAATAGACAGATAAATAGAAAAAGCTGTCACTGCTGGGATGGGGTTTATATCTGAGGTCACCTGTGGAGACTGGTGTGGGATCAGAGAACTCTGGACCAGAGTTGACAGGCCTAGCTATATTATAGCCCTAAATCCAAGACTATCTCCAAGAAGTGGCTAGTCTCTTCTGGGGGGGGGGGAGGCTTGAGAACTTCCTGGCAAACGGCTGCACACATCACTATAGGTTGTAGGATACAGTGCTTGCATTTTATATACTGTACTGTACTCTCATCCTTACAAGGAGGCTGGCTTATACTTGACTCTAAAATTGTGATGCCAAATGATTGTCTGGGAGCCATCCTTCACTGGCATTGGTGACTGAATAATACTTCACTAATTTCCCTTAGCTTTTACTTATCATTTTCATATTTAATAGTTTTATACTTACTTTGGTCATATCTTATCATTTACTTTTGCTAGAACAATGTTTTTTTATGTTTATTAATATGGGGACATGTCTCTAACTGTTGCTACATTTTTTTACCCAATCTATTTCCTGTTTCAAATTTAAAGTACTTCTTCATATTTCGTGTTTCATTGCACTACACTGCTAAATACTGACAAGTTCTTCAATGCAGTTTATTTTCGTAGCCTCTACTTCTACTCCCCTGACCACTTCGGTTTTTTCATTTATGATACTTTCACACTTTCTTGCATCCTCATTACCAGCATCCCTCTGATGTTGGCTTTCATCTGTTATACAGTATATTATAAAGCTGCACTTTCTTTTCATTCTCTTTCATCTTCAAAACTAAACTCATATGACCAGGTGGATGAGAATTGTGGGTACAGTAATAAGATTGAGGTCTGTACATTAACTGGACTAAAGTACTACATATATTCTTTTACTGGAACAAGTACTTATGCTTTACAGTACCGGCTGAAGATTCAGAACTTAAAAACATTCTTTCAATGTAGCTGATCTCCACGAGCATATTCTCAATTGGAAACTTATCTTTTGGTAGATATTATTTTGTATGGCAAATATTTTTTATAGAATAGAGTACTTCATATGGTGCATGAAGTTTTAGCTTTACATTGTACTGGTGAAAACATGGATATACAAATACATATGAAGCTACTGGAGATTATTTAAAAGATATTCCATCCAATTTTTAAATGAACGCACTTTTTTTTTCCCCCCCCTCCGACTCTGGGGAAAGGCTTCAGGGCCTATTCCCAAGTCCCAGCAGTCCTCCTTGGGGCCCAGTAGTCCACCTACATCTCCACATGTCAGCACTTCAGCACTAACATCCACCATCCATATTGAATACATGCTAAGGCTGTCTCATACAGGGCTGGTGTACTGGTATTACCAGGGGTACTTTCATGGCATGTCAGCGGGTCACCTGGTAGATTAGAAAAGTCTGCGTTTTAAGAAATTCAAATCCTTAAACTGTTCCCTGCCCCAGCCGGGATTCGAAGCTGGGTCCATTAGGACTGAAGGCTGCCTCTCTACCGATTCTGCCACTTTTGATTGAACGCACTTGAGCTTCAAAATGACTGTGTTCTTAAATTTAATGGGAAAGTTACATAATTATGTAATGTATGAATAGGTATGCTTCCAACAGCAATGGGTTGCCTTATCTAAGAGGTCTCCTCATAAGAATTTACATATTCAAAAAATGCACACAGACTGACAAAGAAAATCTTTAAAAGTCTGACCAAGAATATTGCTGAAAAGGAAGAATGAAGGTACTGAGGAAGAGTAAAACAATACAGTATATTGGTGGGTAGAAGAGGAATTAGCTGAAAAAAAAACATATGATGAATGATAAGTCCAAGTAGCCAGGTGACAGTTTACCATGCAGCTCCGTCATCTTAGTTATACAAACGTTCCTCACTTTCCTCCCTATGGTGTAACACAAGAGAAGGGTAACTTCAGCCAGCAGTCCACCAGGTTTATGTTCAAATGAACCTGGGCCCTTAAAAAAAAGTCAACGGCCACCTCACGACTGATGGTTCCCAATAAGGGGCAAGGCACTGGACAAAATCTAGAAAGGTCTACATGAATCAAACCTCATCACTACCATGCTTCACTTAAAAAACCACACCAGCATTAAATGGCTGAAGTAGGGTATCTATAACCTAGTACAGTATCCATGAAAAAATTAAAATCTTATCAAATCATGGTATTGGATTTAAATGCAGGTTTTATGGAGGAGAGAATTATGTAAACAAGTTTTAATATTCAGCTATTGATGGGGTCCCAATGTACTATACCAATGTACATAAATGAATGGCGGCATATTAATCGTACCTTGCCACCACTCTAGATGTAATTTTGTTACAATGATGATTGTTCTAGACATACACACAGTATGTACATAAAGCATGTTACATGTATGGTGTTTCATGGCTATAACCCAACATCTTAATTTTCCATTAGAAATGCAAAAAACATTTCTTTATCCATGAAACTAATAAAGCGTAGAGAATTATCACATTTTTTTTTTTTAGGTCTAGGCAGAATTTAATATGATCAATTGCTGATGACAGTCCTGTTTATGAACAATACGACATGATGACTGAGAGGTATACAATTATACAGAAATACAAAATTCCCACAACCATGAGCAATATTCGAGAAAAATTAACTTGTCTAACATACACCTCTGGACGCATTTGATTACTGATTGCATAAAAACACCATCTTGCCTATTGAAATATAATTTATTACACTGAACTAATAAAAAAAAGTGTACAGCAGTTGAGACCATAAACACTAGAAATAATCTGTATTCTTCCAACAATTTTGCTGCATTGTAAACTGAGAATTAAGCAACAGAGAGGAAATTATGTGAGGCTGGGCCACACGAACAGTAACCAATGAAAACCCCTGGAAAACACTCATTTTCAACAGTAATTTCATTTTCCAACAACCTGTTCTTTTACGAAAAATATTTCTTACTGAAATGCACCATCTAAAGCTCAAGGGACTGGCAATGACATGTCATGAATCTTTCTGACACTGTTGGAATTTTTCTGTAGAAGCAATGAGCACATCAACTGAATTGTTTGAAACACGCTACTCGGTTAGGATAGGCAAACAGACTATGACAGCACTACACCCTCACATTCCTGTTAGAATTATATTTTGAGAGTCCTGTTTGCTTCATTCCCAGTTCAACTTTGTTCAGCCAAAGGGGCAACTAGCACTGTCATCATAACCCCAATACCCTAGGTAAGTCAAGTCACCTGTCACAGCTCAATTTGGCATAAAGACACATGATTAATTCATATTAAAGCCAGGCATTGAAGGAGAAAATTTATGCTTTGCATTTAAATTTTAATTTCATTAAATAATCTCAAGCCTCTAACCTATACTGATAATAACATGGCAAAATCCTATCCATTTCAACACTGGCTTCACCTAAGTCCGATATATCTTTTTCTTAAATTATAATATAATAGTCCAGAGAGAAAGTTAACAGTAGTTAACTCTTCTCAACAGCTGATTTATTAAGAGTGAAACACAGTTAAATGATCACAAGGGTAAGATACCCTGATGGCTTTTCTATTAATCACACACTTATCCAGACACCAACTGCTGTAAAAAGGCTGCTGGATATGTCCTTGAGAATTACTTGCAGCACTGACGAGCTGGGCACATGAGCCGGGGTAGGGGCAATACTTGCTGCCCTTTGTGTTAAGGTCGTCACACCTGGGACCACCGTCGACTTGTGAACAACTCGAGGCATGAGGAGCTAAGTCCTTGCTGGCAGGGTGATGCTAGGATCTGTGGCCAGTACGAGTTGTGTTGCTTCAAGCAGCAGATGTCAGCATATGGGGCAAGCCATTATGGAGGTGCCTAGGCCATTCTTGGGGCCCTTGTTCCATACCATTATGACCACTGCCCATACATCCACCAAAGGGAGGGCCTGTAACAATGAAATGTGTAACTACATGGCACTCAATAATTTATGATCAGAGCAGACTCTTGAAAATATGGACTAATAGAAGGGACAGGGTGTCTGATGCTACTGGAGGTCTGGAGATGCTGATGGGGGTGGAGGGGAGGAGGGAATCCAATACCATTAACAATATACAGTATGTATATGCCTGCATTAGTAAATAGTAAAACTATAAAGCAGATTCAGGAATTTTATTTACCTTATTTGAAGAACTGAGAGAAAATCCTGCTGTGACCATATAGTGGATGAATAAGCAACTCACTTATTCCAAGTCAGAGAAGCTGTTATACTGACATCAAGGTATGGAGCAACCCAGAAGTACATGGTGTTGCTGAAACACCAGAAGTACTTGGTGTTGCTGAAATACAGGTTGATTCACTACTCAGAGGTCCCACAATACCACCACCTTATCCATAATTAGTGAATGGATTTTAATGAAAATCCATACCTATAAACTTCACTCTGTCCATTATGTTCAATGATGCCATTAAGATATTTCCTGACATTTGAATCTGAAGATACACATAACTGAAATGAAATGCAGCTCTTTCACAAGTAAGGCACTGAGTGGGCAACAGTTGATCAACTGCACTGATACACTAATCTTACGGTTTTCAATAACCCACCAGACCATGCATTTTCAATTTTCAGGATACATACCAAGATTTAGTTCAGGCTGTGGAGTCATCATAAAGGGAAATGACTAAACAACAAGCCTAACAGACTTGACTAGCTGTAAGAAAACATTATTACAGAGAATGCAGCCATCCCAATGGGTAAATGGGACTGAAACTTAGTCACCAATAGTCTAGAACACTGGGTTTAGCTCGTTTAAATGCTGGAGATCATTATGAAAACTTGGTGTAACTGTGGATGGATGAAGTGAAGAACATGAGAACTATGGTTCACTTAAATCGGTTCATTAGCCCTCTCCCGTCAGAGGTGCTTGTACAAAATTGCTGTGGCACATGAATTTACCTGAAGCACTGTGCAACGTCGTGTAGAGATGTTTTACTACTACCACTCATATTAAGCAGAGTTACTATTCATCGTAGAGCTCAATTTGGTCTCATTCTGAAGCTTTGTAATTGTACTTTATCACACTATGTTCAAAAAAGCAGTATATGCAAAATAAAATAAAAAAAAAAAGCGAATAGAATTTAGTCGACATGCAAAAACTGCAGAGATGTTTTACTACTACTAATGCTTGTAGCAAACTTACTCTTCATCACAGAGACCTCAATTTCATCTCGTTTTGAAGCTCAGTAATTGTACTTTATCATAATACGTTTAAAAAAGCAATATATGTAACATAAATTTAAAAAAAAAAAAGGAACAGAATTTAACCAACACAAAAATTTTAGTAATAAAAACATCTGGAATAAAAAAATATTCTAGAATATTTTTTTTGCTCCAATATGCAGCTGAATAAACTTCCATTCCAGTGAAGTAAAATTTATTGTATCTAGAGTAATAATACCACAGAAAAATGGAAGTGAAAAGGAAGACGTTCGGATGACATCCAAGGCTGTCGTCCAAACATCTAAACCTCAGAAGCCGATGACAGCAAAAGCCGCCATTGGTACGTGAACGGGTTAATAACAGTCATCATCATCTAATCCTGTGTTGCCCCATGAGTACTGAAGCCTGGGGCTAGGCAAGTTGGTCCTGACATTTGTGATCAGAGTGACCAGGCTCACTCATCCCTGAGAGCCATTACGTGTGCAATAAACCCCAACCA
>JAGKTI010035337.1:0-11277 GCA_018397915.1 Birgus latro | reverse complement strand
TGGAACTGCAGGGGTAAGATATAGCTTTCATTAACCCCTTTACAGCTAAAGGTACTTGAGTAGAATAATACCATCTAGTAGTGGTAACAATGAACTGTATACAGCATTATCCACAACTAACACTCCAACAGCAAAGCAGCTGGTAGGATCTTATGTGTTCTGGGGGATGGTTCAGTCTGCTGGTGTGGGTGTTGGTGTGAGGAGGAAATAAAATGATACATAAAGGAAGGTGATAATGCTTCTGAACCATTCCCACAACACACAATAAATCACCTGGTGGAGTGGAAGAGGAGTGTTATATATGAACCAGTATGATAATACTGTACTTCTGAGCCATTCCCACAACACACAATAAACCACCTGGTGGAGTGGAAGAGGAGTGTTATATATGAACTAGCCTTTATACCACCACACTGAAGGAATTAACTAATCAAATACTGTTAACATAATTTATATTAAAACATTAACCCCTTCAACCCAATAACTAGCTTGTCTTTCATTCTTGCTACCACCAGATTATTTCATTCTACAATAGAAGAACCTCCATTAGTGAAGATGGTGATTAAGACTACATCTACTCTGTCTACTTCGCAAACTCTGCTAGTGTGGTGAACAGGAAGTGAAGGTCAGAGGTAGTTACGAAGAGGGGGGGGGATGGAGGTAGTTAGAATAAAATAAAACTGCATTACTGGATTGCAGGGGCAGTATTCCTTTCTAATGTACAACAATTAAAAAGTAAACAAAAATAAACAAAAATATATCACATCTAAATATAAGTTACAAATTCACTTCTACAGTCAGTCCTCACTTATGTCTACGATTTGTGGGAATCAAAGTAACAGCTACTACAAATGAAATAATGGCAAGTGAGACATTTTTTGGTTATTACTGACAGACTTTATACAGTATAATCTTACTTTAAACCAACTTTATAATGAAACACAAGCAGCATTAAATGAAAACTATGTGTTCATTCAAAGCAACTATAAATGAGGACTAACTTTACCACCCTGGATAAAACTGCACAATCTTAAAATGTCAGCCCTGGCATTCAAGCTGCTTAAGCCCTTCAATCATATATTTCAGTTTTTTCTTGGTAGGTCTAGATGATTTTACTCAGCTTAAGAGAGACCTCTTGTACTGAAGGTGTTACTGATGGCTATATTTATCTCCTCTGGTCTGTAAAGTCTCTCTTAAGCTAAATAAAGTCATCTGGAGATAGCAACAATAAATCTACACAGATGTTATTTAGTGAAGGAGTTAATAAGACAAGGCAGACACTTCCCTGGAGTGATCTGACCCCTTCAATTAGATAATGTACTTTTACCTCAAGCTTTCATTTTATTCAGTGTAAGAGAGGCTTTTCTGAACTGGATGGGTTACATATAGCATACACTAATTCCTTCACTACTAGAGGTCTATCATGAGATGAAAAAAACCATTTGGTGGTAGGTGGGGGAAAAAAAAAAGGGGGGGGGGACATCACCACAGTAAAAGCGTTACATTGTGGCAAGTATTTTTCCTCTACCCTGACTTTGCCCTTTGAATTTGGGTGACATCTTTTTCTATAGTTTATTCTTGTTGCCACCAGACAATATATTTCACTACAGGAACAGTTCTTGTCTTGAAGGGGTTCATCAAGGCTGTACTTAGCCCCAATAGTTCAAAAAGTCTATCCAAAGCTGAACAGGATCATCAGGAAAGAGTAAAAATACAATGAAAAAGATGTTCCCATGCTCAATGGGTTGGCTCCTACTGTACAATGTTTTTCATTTTACTCACTCTACCACCGGGTGACTTTATTCAACAATTCTAGTCTACCCTAGAACTGAAGGGATTTATTCAGACAATATTTAACCCCTACAGTCCAAAGTCTTCCATAAACTAACTATAATCATCAGGATACAAGAATAAAATGAAATAGATGTCACCTTGATTGAAGGGGTTAAAACAACATCTGACTTAAGGATCCATGAACCTATTCCCACTCTAATCTCCGATCACACCATCACATACCAGTTGGCACTCAGGGTCCCAGCCTTAATCCACTCAGCCAGCAGATTTTATTCTCCCCTTCTCCTGACAGTATTATTCAGCTTATGATAGACTATTTGCACTACAGGTGCTAGACATAGCTTCAACAAACCTCTCAGACTGTGAGTGACCTTTCTTGAAATTATTAAAACTGTCACCCCTTCCATCTTGTGACGGAATTTGCGTTTTTACACAGGCCACCACCACACAATTTCACTCAGCTTCAGGTGGATCTCTTGTAGTGAAGGGGTTACTAAAGGCTATATTTATTCCTTCTGGCAAAAAAGTCTCTCCTAAGCTGAATAAATCATTGGCAGACAGTAATAATAACAGCAAAAGTACATCCTTGGGCTGAAGGGGTTAAGCACGTGACCCTAAGAGACTAAAGGTGCAACAAATGTTTACGAGACACGCAGACCTTAGAGGAAATACGGAGTAGTGTGGACAGGTGGGATGACACGCTTATCATCTGGAACTGCATCAAACAGCTTGGCTTTTTTCTCTGAGGTGGACGTGAAGCAGAGTATAGATGCCACATTGCCAGCACGATAGCAGTAGTTGGGAGCAGACCACACAGTCACCAGCTTTGAGTCAAACATGTATTTGATGCCTGTGGATTCGACAGTACAAGCATGGGTCAGTAAAATGGCACGCCAAGTATGAAGTGTTGTGGAGGAAAAGACTAAAAAGTGAGGATGAAAGGACTGAACCCCATAGGACACTGCTGGGTAGCATTCTTAATTTGAAGCTTTGGTTTTGACTAAGTACTGTCTTTGGGTTTGTTTGCCTGACGGGAAGTTAACGGGCAACTTCTTGTCACTGTTTTCCACGTGTATGTTTAAGAATTTCTTTATCAGAATATGTCTTGCTGATGTTCTGAAAGTTATTTTTGATGGAAGTGTAGTTCTCAAGTGGGGTTATATCTTGTCTCTAAGATGATTTTTTTTTATTATTATTTTTTTTATTTATTTATTTATTTTTTTTTAATAAAGTGAATGGAGAGAGACTGGAATTAGTGAGAGAATTCAAATACCTGGGTACAGTGATAGAAAAGAGAGGAAATCGTGCAAAAGAAGTGGAAAGTAGCTGCTGCAATGAAGGCCTTGATAAGAAACAGTGGCTTGAGTGTTACAGCTGCACGAGGCTTACATGAAGGAGTGTTAGTGCCAACTTTAACATAAGGATGTGAGACTATGGTGTGGCATGAAAATAAAAAGTCAAGAGTAAGAGCAGTGGAGCTGGAACTGCTCAGAAATGTCTGTGGAGTACAGAGGGTGGATAGGATACGAAATAATGTGATTCATGAAAGATGTGGAGTGAGGAAGTCGGACACCAGAACTGAAGTGAGTGTACTGCAATGATATGGTCATGTGGAAAGAATGGATAACAATACAGTGGTGAAAAAGGTATATCTGAATGAATTTGAAGGAGGGAGGAGGCGAGGTAGGCCAAGGAGAAGGTGGAGAGATATGGTGGATGAGTGTGTGAAGAAGAGAGGTTTGGAAGTCGGTGAGGCTAGGGAACTGACAAGAGATTGAGCTGGCTAGATGAATGTTGTGAGAAGAAGTGCAAGATCAGAGATTTTGGCACCCCTTTTTAATGTGGCAGCGTCCGGACTGACTCTATCGGATACGTTTGTGTGAAGCTACAAAACGTGGTGAATGTTTTTGGCATATCCAATAGAGCCAGGATTCTGGGGGCTTGAATGATGAGTGAATGGAAGTGTGGCCCATTGGACTGGGCAAATTTAGGCTATCTGGACGTTGCTAATCCGCACCCTGCCCTAGGGTGGGAAAGGAGGTCTGGATGATGATGATGATGACGATGATTAAAGTTTATGGTAAATTACTGAACAATTACCTACAAGATATGCTGCTATACATATACAAAGCTGATCTACCAGTTTCCCTCAGTTTATAGTATTATACGAAATGTCTGGAAAAATCTGTGATTTAACAGGTGAACAAGGTAACACATCCCATTTTGTCTCCATTGAGGTGTAGGGGCTCAAGCTAGACTATAATCGTCTATTACTAAGAGGACAAGCTCATTTCCCTTGGTGGCCTCATATAACTGAAAAGCTTCCAGTCGTCTTATAAGAAATTAACTTACAGAAAACTGTCACTCCAACTGAAGCACACTAACCACTAGACCACCTAGCATATAATGAGAAACCCACAGCCTGTGTATCAGCATAAGGTTATATATAAGTGTGTTGTCCCAGATGATTGGCTGAAGAGTGTAATTGTAAATGTGTACAAAGGGAAGGGTGATGCCCTGGAAAGGGGAAATTACAGAGGTTTAAAGCTCTTAGATCAGATAATGAAAGTAATGGAGAGAGTTCTAGAAGGTATGATTAGAGAAAGAGTGAATATTGATGAGATGCAGTTTGGGTTTATACCAGACAGGGTGACCACTGATGCCATATTCACTGTTCGACAGCTTCAGGAAAAATATATTGGCAAGAAAAGGGAATTGTATTTTCTAGAGAGGTGGTGAAGTGGGCAATGAGAAAGCTAGGGTTGGAAAAGTAGCTGGTTAGGGTGGTTATGGCCATGTACATGGGTGCTCACACCCAGGTAAGAGTGAATGGAGTTTTGAGTGATGAGTTTCCCGTGAATGTTGGTGTGCATCAGGGGTCAGTTTTGAGTCCCTTGTTATTTATCATGGTGCTTGAAGCCCTCTCACGTGACTTCAGAGATGGACTCCCATGGGAGATGTATGCTGATGATTTGGTGTTGATTGTAGAGAATGAAAAGGAGGCGGAGGAAAGATTTAAGAGGTGGAGAGATGTTATGGGGCACAAGGGCTTAAGGGTAAATGAAGTTAAAACAAAAGTGATGATATCTAGGGTTGGTGGCAGTACAATAAGAAGAGAGGGAGAGTGGCCATGTGCAGTTTGCCACAAAGGTGTGGGAAGTAATTCCATCTTGTGTAGTGTTTGTGATAAATGGGTGCACAAGAGATGTAGTGGTATTAGAGGTAGACTGCGAAATAATGCTGATTTTATGTGTGCGGGATGTCGGGGAGAGCAGGTGGAGATTGTAAGGCGTGAAAGGACTGAACTTGCTGGTGAGTCTCTAGAGTGTGTGGAGGAGTTTTGTTATTTGGGAGACAAGTTATGTGCCGGAGGTGGGGCTGGAGTTAGCTCGGTAGCTAGGGTGAGAAGTGGTTGGAAGAAGTTCAGGGAGCTGATGCCTCTCCTGACACTGAAAGGACTCTCCTTCTGTGCAAAGGGGTCTTTGTATGCAGCATGTGTCAGGAGTGTGATGATGTATGTTAGTGAGACCTGGGCAGTAAAGGAAGAGGATATCGCAGGTTTAAATGTACAGAAATGACAATGATTAAGTGGATGTGCAGTGCGTCCCTGCGTGCAAGGCCTGGGGGGGCTGGGTTTACGATGGAAGAGTTGAGAGGTAGGATGGGACTGGAGTTTATTAGTGTTGTGATGAGGAGAGGTAGGCTGAGGTGGTTTGGACATGTGGAGAGGATGGGGGATGATAAATGGGTACAGAGGGTGAGAAGTGTTAATATTGGGGAAGGGGTTGGGAGGGGTAGACCGAGAAAGACATGGGACGAGGTCATTAACCCCTTAAACGCGGGTCGTCACTTTCATGATGGTCGGGTCCAATGGATCATACAGCGGGGCGTCACTTGAGTGACCCTGCGTTATCTTTAATTCCCCCAGGCTTTCAGGTGGTGACTTGTATCATCTATCAGCACTGCCAATGTCCAACAATAGTCAGAGCTGCTAATGTCATCAGTACTCCCATCCACTGTTGACAATTTAGCCATTTTCCCCCATTCTAGACTCCCCTCCCCACCTCCCCTCCATTACCCTCTCATGTCATCTCCTCAGCCGCTCTGTGCTACATAAATCTTCCCAGGATTTTTCCACTGTTTTCATCCATTGAAATGAGCCCTATGCCCTATTCTTATACAAAATAATATATATATATATATATATATATATATATATAAAATAAGGTAATTGATAGTGCCATACACCTGGAATTGGCAAATTATCACTTGGCAACACCTAACTTGCACTCGTTCGCTAATTTCCCTTGCTTTTTTTTCCCGTGAAATATGCCGTATGAGCTACTCTCGTAATATAAATGTATATAAGAAAGGAAGGGAGAAGCCTGAGTGATATTTATATTCACCTGGAACTACCTAATTTATTATGTATTGTCTAGATTTCCTACAACTTATTTCTTAGCATATACATTAGCAGCTGACATTTTCAACTCTTGCTACCTAGATACAGTCAGTAGGCTCTCGTCCTTCACGGTGAAATGACGCTCCTCCATTTCTGCCGCTTTTGCATCTATTATAAAAGGCCCTGTGACCTCTACCCCTACTAAACATCGTATGGGAAGCGGTAAAGGACTGTAGATATATATAAGTGTAATAAAGTACTAAAAATAATAAAGTGTGAGTGTGTGTATGAGTAAGAAATGACAGAATACCAGCGGCGAATTAGCGCAAGTGGGAGGCTCATACATGCTCGTATTTTACATTGCTTTCACAGTGATTTTTTTTTTTTAGTGTGGATTCCAAACTACTTGGAAATCAATGAATAGTGTTTCTAGTGATAATATCTGGCAGTGGTATTCAGATTAGGGGATGTCGGGAAGTGTAAAGTGGAGACTTAGTTACCCAACTTCAGAAGTCTCCACAAGTCCTACGGTAGTCGACGAGTGCTAAAAAAACATCCCAGGAGAAAGCTGAAGGTATGTGCCATATGCATATATAATTACAGTATCATATACTAGGACTAATAACTGATTTGGGCAAAATTTTTTAAAAAATCAGTCGGAGCGCGAATATCCCCACGGGAATGGCCCTGCGAGCCTCCGACAACCCCGCGGTGTAGGGGTTAAGTGTGACTTAAGGGTTAAGGGATTGAACAGGGAGGTTGCCAAAGATCGAGCAGCATGGAGAGCTGCCATTAGGTGACCAAGGCCGACGCATGCAAGCATGTTGGAGCCTTCAAAAACAAAACGAAAACGAAACGAAAACTCACCTTCATTGACCAGCTGATGAGCTCGGCAAATTAGCTTCAGGTTATTTGTATCTGTGAACTGATGTGTAACACTGGCTCCAAAAAGCCAGCCTGCACCACGAGGGGACATTGACCATGAGTCGATCTCCTCAGGGTCACTCCACACCAAGTCACAGAAGGCACCTGCAAAAATGACCTCCAGTCACACACAGTGTAGTTAGGACTTGACACAAAGTCCTTGACATAAGTCTCCTTTTTAAGCCTCTTCACCTTTTTTTTCCTCTTTTGTCTTTCTTTCCTCTTCTTTCTGCCTATGGGTAACATTGAGTGACAAGCCAAATGGTTTCCCGTACACCAGGAAACCATTTACTATGCTGGGTGGTGACCATATAACCAGATAATGGCACCTGGTGGTTTACTGGGTAATTAAGGTGCTCCAATCAGATTGAGCTTGTGTAAGTTTATATCCAAGAGATGGTTGGTGTTTACTGCTCATGCATTACCACTCAGGGATGAGTGAGGCTGGTCATTCTCATCTTAAATGTCAGGACCAACTTGCCTAGCCCTGGGCTCCTGCACTCCTCATGGGGCAACATAGGATTGGATGATGGATGGATGGATAAATTAAATTCAAAGTAACTTATACAAAGAATGCTTATTACAGATCCATCTGGCTAAATTGTTACCACCAGTGTAGTAAACAGTTTCCTTAGGTACAAAAAAAAAAATAAGGTTTGTCACTCAATGTAGAGTCACCTAAGGGAAACATTACATGAAATGAGTGGATAGTGCTGTTACACAATAAGACAGTTTCCAGAGACTGACCTTTATGCGGGATCTCTTGGTTGCGGTTGATTGTTCTGATTTGGTCTAGTGTGTTGATTTCCGGAGAAAGACCACCATGCACACACAGGATCTCATCATCAATTATCTGCGAATAATTTAAATGATAGTTAGCATCATTATCATGGTCATAATTATTATCATCCTGATCCATACTTCCCACCTAAGGACAGGGTGATGGCTCATACAGCAATTCTTTAAATATCACTGGGTTAGGTTACCAAAAATACTGTGAATAGTAAAACTGCAAATCCATCCATCCATCCATCATCCAACCCTATGTCGCCCCACAGAGGAGCATAGGAGCCTGGGGCTAGGCAAGTTGGTCCTGCCGTTTAAGATGAGAGTGACCAGCCTCACTCATCCCTGAGTGGCATTACATACTGCAAATACTTTTCAAAAAATTAGGAATAAACCCTGCATGGGGTTTGGATGCCAACCACCATCATTGTACTGTAAGGTAAATATAAAGTAACAGCTCAAAAGTTAGAAAGATAATAACAGAGTATGCATCGTGCAAATTAGGTCTGAATTTATGTTAGTACACAAAATGAAAATAAAATGGTTATATAATACAATTATGACAAAGTGGTACTTAAAATCTATATGTGGTACTCACCATTTGAAAGCTGTTGCCTTATCGTGTTCTTCCACGTCCCCCCTACTATTTGTGCTTTTGATGATGGTGGTGAAGAGATGGTGGTGAAGAGATGGTAAGGTGGATGATGAGATGATAATGTGAAGATAATATAAGATGATGATGATGCAACTGACAATAATGGGGAGATGATGATGCATTTGAAGATGATGGAAAGACGAGATGATGACAGTGAGATGATAATGTATTCTGGACGCCAAGCAGCAATGCAAAGAAACTATGACAGTCCAAGTTTTTAAATTTAACCTGCTGGAAAAAGACTCCCTGGATAAAAAACCACAAGAAATCAAATCAGCAAACAAAAAAAAACACACACACACACACACACAAAATATGGGATTACTGTACAGTTCAGTAAAATTTAAATAGTCATAACAGCCAATCTTATACCCGGTAACACCCCAATCAAAGTGTACGGATGAGGCTACGATAAATAACTCCATTACTGTAAATTTCAGGCTAGATAATCAGCCCACCTCCCCCACATAATAATATATGACTGAAAATAACACCTCATCTCCTGGGTATCAAACCACTGCAATGTCACTCAGGTCATTCTAACCACCAGACAACCAGATGCATCATATAAAAATTGGTTAGTAATGGAAGAGGATATCTGCAGGCTCAAATGTACTGAAATGACAATGATTAGGTGGATGTGCAGTGCATCCCTGAATGCAAGGCCTGGGGAAGCTAAATTTATGGCGAAAGAGCTAAGAGGAAGGATAGGACTGGAGTGTATTGGTGGTGTTGTGATGAAGAGAGGTAGACTGAGATAGGTTTGAGCATGTGAAGAGGATGGGGGATGACAACTGTGTGCAGAAACAGAGGTGTGAATGTTGGGGACAGGGCTGCGAGCAGCAAACAAAAAAAGACCTGGGACAAGGTAATATAGTGTGACCTTAGGGATAAGGGACTAAATAGGGAGGCTGCCAGAGATCGAGCAGCATGGAGAGCTGCCATTAGGTGACCAAGGCTGAAGCATGCAAGCATGCTTGAGACTTCATAAACAACACAAAATAAAACAATATATTCTATTGCATTCTTTCTGAAGACTCATTACCATTACAAACTCCTTCAATTCAGTAACATTCTAAAAATTTTGTTCTTGCAACATTCCAACATTTTCATCCAACTTGAAAAAAAAAAAAAAAAAAAAAAGGAGACAGAAGGATTGGCTACAGCACACTGCTCTAACCTAACAAAGATACATGACCCTTTTCAGCTCATATGAAGGCCCAGGGCAGACAGACTGGAGGACAGATTTGACCAGCAACCAAGCAGGACTAATTCCTACCTCATAACCTTGGCTCATCAAATTTCATGCTACTGTACTATGATTTTGCATGAAAGTTGAGGTGGTGGCAACCATCATCCACTCATTTGATGTAGCCCTCCCTGCTTCTTCCTTCAACTTTATCATCCTTTTTCTGTGGCTGCCCTCCTCTCGCCCTATTTCTCCGATCTTTCTTGTCACTTTCTATTACACTTCTTTCCTTTTCAAGTGGCTTTACATTGAGTGACATAACAAATGGTTTGCTGTAAGCTAGGAAACCATGTACAACACTGGGTGGTAACCATATCAACAACCTACATGTTCCCTTCATGTCAACAAGTGGGTTGGTGGAGGGTTAGTGCCCCTCTCCATAAAACAACTAACACAAAGTAAAACAGCCACCCTTACAGGATTATGGCATCTGGTTCTACACATAAAGATAGATGGAAAATAAACCAATTATCAGAAACTTTTTTTTTTTTTTTTTAATGCAAGGAAGAAGGAACCAAAGGCCATGGGCTCGCAAACTGTTCCTTCTAAGAACAAATGAAAACAATACAAAAAGAGAGCCAAATTCAAGATCCATTGTTCATTTTGAGATGCCTCGACACACAGCGTTTGAAGGACTGGAGATCATGGGAAGTAGGAAATACAGACAGAAGAAGACAGTTCCAGAGTTGACCGGTTGCATAAATGAAGGACTGGGAATAACGGTTAACTCTTGCATTAGAGAGTTGGACAGAAAAGGGATGAGAGGTTGTTGCTAGACGGGTGCTATGTGCCTGTCATTGAGGTGGAGGGATGCAAGCAGACAGTTCAAAGGAACAGTAGCCACTGAAGTAGCGACAGAAAAGAGATAAAGATGCAACAGTGCGCCGAAGAGACAGAGGCTGAAGGGAGCCAGTAAGAGGAGGAGAGTTAATGAGACGAAAAGCCTTTGACTCAACCCTATTGAGAAGGGCTGCATGTGGGAAGCCTGCCCACACATGAGAGCTGTATTCTAAAAACGGGTGAATAAAACCCGTGTACAAAGTCAACAACTGTACAGGGGTAAAGAAGGTTCGGAGTCGGCTTAGCACACCTAATCTCTTGGAAGCAGCTTTCACAAGAGTTGTAATATGTTCCTTCCAAGATAAATCCCTAGTGAAAGAAACCCCAAGCATGTTAAGGATGATGTAGGAGCGAGCTGTACATTATTAAACATCAGTG
Organism: Birgus latro; assembly: GCA_018397915.1. Taxonomy (NCBI): domain Eukaryota; kingdom Metazoa; phylum Arthropoda; class Malacostraca; order Decapoda; family Coenobitidae; genus Birgus; species Birgus latro. The sequence continues at coordinate 249 of JAGKTI010035337.1, read as the reverse complement.
GGTACTCCTGTGGAAGATTCTGGAGAGTTGATAGGTGTAAGAATTGAGTCTTTGATGCATTAAAAACAACAAGATTATTTTTACCCCAGTCAAAGATACAAGCCAAGTCAGACATTAGGTGTGCCATAGCCTCATCCCTTGTTTGCTGAAGTAACTGCTGAGACGGACTTTGCGGGAACCAAAAGGAAAGATGAAGGGTGGAATCATCAGCATATGAGGTCATTGATGGATAAAAGGAAGAGAGTTGGT
>JAGKTI010035336.1:0-11277 GCA_018397915.1 Birgus latro | reverse complement strand
ACCCCTGCTCAGTTGTTGACCTTGTACACGGGTTTTATTCGCCCGTGTATGGAGTACAACTCTCATGTGTGGGGAGGCTTCCCACATGCAGCTCTTCTCAACAGGGTGGAGTCAAAGGCTTTTCGTTTCATTAACTCTCCTCCTCTTACTGATTCCCTTCAACCTTTGTCTCTTCGCCACACTGTTGCATCTTTATCTCTCTTCTTCGCTGCTTCAACGGTCACTGTTCCTCTTAACTGTCTGCTTGCTCCCCTCCACCTCTACGACGGGCATGTAGTACCCGTCTAGCAACAAACTCTCATCCCTTTTCAGTCCAACTCTCTAATGCAAGAGTTAATTACTCCCAGTCCTTCAGTTATGCAACTGGTCCACTCTGGAACTGTCTTCCTCTGTCTGTATTTCCTACATCCTATGATCTCCAGTCTTTCAAACGCAGTGTGTCCAGGCATCTCGAAATGAACGGATCTTGAAGTTGTCTCTCTTTTGTATTGTTTTTGCTTTTTCTTGGAAGGAACAGTATGCATGTCTGTGGCTTTTTGTTCCTTCTTCCTTGCATAAAAAAATAAAAATAAAAAAATCCTGCGTGATGACATAATCATATTGTGATAAAGGATGTGATACTGTAATGTGATGTTCATTTGTCTGATAGATGCCATAAGGGTGTTCACCTTTCGTATTGTTTCGGGTAAAGCACTGAGCCACTACAGGCACGCAAAGAGCACCATCAAGAATAAAGGAAAGACTCCTTTGGACTGTTTGATTTGACCCTTCACAGTCCGAGTGTGGCGACGAGGCTGGGATGTAGTTTGGGATGTACACCTAAACATGGGCTTGACCCACAGGTAAGAGCTGTGAGGTGTTGAGTGTAATAAGAGGAGTTGGTGATACACAACAGGTAATTTAAGTATAATATAAGTTAGTATAAGGGTGATATAAGTTAGAATATGTATAATATAAATGTCGCTACGCAATGCAGTTGTTGACCATTAAATATTATATTCAGATTTAATCCATATTACTATTCGTGGTGCAAGAAAGACACTATTATTCATAGAAAATCGAGCAACTATATGAATGTGATTGATTTTATACATGTGAATAAGCCGCTTTCCCACCCTGTCCGCATAACCACAAATCTTTGGGAAGAGTTTAACAATCGCGAAAGTTTGTCTTCGAACTTTGAATTCGAAATTTGTGGGGCAGTGTTAATAATATCCCCCTTTGTGTACTATGCTGTAGTAAATTAAGCTTATCCAAATTCTAAATGCTGATAATCGTCATTCGCAATCGCGAAACTTGCACTTTTGGCCTTGCCTCGCAAAGTCATGTAGCACAACAACTGCGAGCATAGTTACAAGTTGTTCAGATACTCATTCGTTGAGACTTCAGTATAATTATAAACCCTGTACACCTGTCACAAAATTTTAAGTATCGTTAGTCAATCCATCCATGTGGCTCGAGTGTAAACAGACTTTTCATATCTCTTGGTAGTAGGTGTAAAGACTAATATTGCAGAGTGATCAGTCGAAGTTGTGGTCAGTCCCCAGGATTAGAACAACCGAGGCTATATAAGATTGCGAGTCGTACATAGAGGCGTCACTTTTCCGTCGCCCTCCTATTATTGCAGGTGAGTGTCCACGTGTTAAATATATCTTCCCGCCCCCCTTCCTTTTGCTCCTATAATGTAAATCCTCTCATATATTAATAGGTTGACTTGTTAACGTTCCTCCCCCCCCAATTCCTTTCGAACCATGGTCACTTTCCCGTCGCCCTCCAATTATTGCAGATTGTCGCTGTCACTTCCTTTCGTCTGCCCACACGCGTGGTGAAGCCGTCCGGCTCACGTTGACTGCCTAATGCCCGCTTACATTAAAAATCCCCCCCCCCCATTTCTGATTCACGTAACCCGAGTGCGAATTAACTGGTCCACTGTAATTATTCTATTTTCTTGTATATTGTGTATACTTGGAATGAATATTAAGCCTGTGTGTACTTACCCCTAGAAGGCGGTTGAAATTCCATTTTTGAGTGTCGATCCGTTTATACAGTATAGTTCCTCTCTGAGTATTGTATTAATTTGTGTGTGATCACCGAGTTGAATTGCAAAATTCGGTCCCAAATGTAAACTCTGTAGTGGTAGTATCTCAGGGTCATTTCCCGAGGAGTCCACTCGAGGCCACGGGGATGTTAGCTTCACGTAGACAGTATTATCGTGAATATTAATCTAATATGTGAGAATTCATGGTCCCGGAAGTGAGAAATATGGTGTGTGTTAGAGACATTTGAGGAGTTGGTTCAGCAAAGAAGGTTACTGGATTCATGAATGTTAATATTGATTGGAGTATCTATATAATTGTGAAGGACACTATATTAGTGAGTGATAATATCATCCTGAGTATTACCTCAGATGTGAAGGACACTATGTGTGTAAATAGCAATCTGAGTAAATGTGTGTAAATAGCAATATAAGTAAGTATGTAATTGTGATGGACACTTAATTAGTAGATGATAATACCTTTCTGAGAATATTCTGTTCAGCTGTATATTAGCGTAAAATAATCTCATTCAAAGAAGATATCCAGTCGGGAAATATTATACTCATGTTTATCTGCTTCTTTCGAATTATTAATTCTAATTAGGCTTAGTCTGCCTAGTAATTCATAGTCTGTAAAGTAATGTGTTTTATTTTGTTCTAATTATTATTATTTTTGTCTGTTTCTTTTTATTTTGTATATTTAGTATTAGTAAATATTAGGTTAAGTTTTCAATGAGTTTGTCTTATTATCCCCCCTAAGGAGAATTCATCGTGAGGTTGAGTGGCCCTCAAGGTGTGCTAATATCTTATTACTCACGCGCTCTTTAATAAGATCGCGCTACCCTAATTCTCTTATTCTAAAAGCCCCAGAAGTCCTCATCATTTTTCCTGGTGGAATAAATTCCCAGCATACGCTGGGTGGTGGCAGCCTACTTTATAAATCTCTAATTCTTTTGGTAAGTCAAAAGTTAGAGCTCTACACTAGTCAAGATTGGGAGCCGTACACTGGTGGCTAAAACGGTGGGATAAGATATTGTCGTGAGATAAGATATTATTGTGAAATTAGGTATTATTGCGGGATAAAATATGGTGGTGGAATAAGATCTTGTTGTATCGCGGTGAATGTATGAAGAGAGATAGAATCCCTCAGTGTCAGTGCACTGGAGGCCCACTTGTTCTCACGATATCCTTGGAATTAACGACCCTTATAAGTACTGGTGGACAAGCCGAAATAATTTGCCACTGAAAATAAACGTTCTTCGTAAGCAAGTATATATGAGTTGCGCCAGACTCCTTTTTCCATCTCATCGGGAATGGTCAGCATGCTCAAAGTGTCGTTAGTAGATCACAGTTAAGATTCCCCAGTCATTGAATACTACTCCGGACGTGGAGTTGAGAGTATATCAGGCTCCTGGAGCCAAGGCAAGAACGTTTTTCCCTGACGACCGGATGAACGGGGTATTAGAATGGAAACATGATTTATGTATACTCTGGATAGGAAGTAATGACATCAATTGGCATATTACTCCAGGCCAGGTAGCCGATGACATTAAACAAACTGTAGGGGCCATAGAGAGTAGTTGTGAGGCAGCAGTCTGCATTTGTTTAGTGGAGCCTCAGACTTACCCGGGAGACACCCCAATCTCTACTGCCGGTTATCGAACGTTTCAGAATGCCATCAATCAAAAGATAAAGAGTACGACAAGTAACAAGGTGGTCCAGTTCAGTACGGCATATTATGTGGGAACTCTGGCAGATGGAGTTCACTGGTCGGCTGAGGCAAGAAGCAAGGTAGAACATAAATTGTTGGCGGCAGTGATATGGGGACATACGGCCTAGTGGGTTGCGAAGCGTGTAGAAGCGAAAGCAATTCTCATTTCTAACACAATGAGCTGGCAAGATAACGTAGAAATCCAGATTAAGGAGGAGGAACACTCTCCTAGATTGACTTAGTGAATGAACTCGACAGATTAGAATCACAGCAGTTCCCCACGAATTCATCCTATCCTCGGTCTTCCGATCGACATCTAACAATAAAAGAAAAAAGGAACCTCACAAAGCCTCGTGATAATCCAATTCTGGAACTCTATCAATTACAGGGCATCGATACTGCAGCTCGCCTGGAAATGTTTTTTTTTCGAGTCGATAGAACAGCGCGACATGGATGATGTAATGCGCATACAGATTGCGAAGAGTTGGGTAAGCCCTGAACTTGCCATCTTCATTCATAACAACCAGACCAAAAATCGAGTAGTCTCATGGTCAGCATTAAGGGGTTCCTTCGAACAGAGTTTGCCATTGAAGTTAGTAGTGACTGGGCTTGGCAAGAACTGAAGTCAGCATGTTACGATTGGGTAGAATCACCCCAGGCTTTCACGCACCGTTTCATATGCCAACATGCGGCCATAGAACATAAATTCCCTAGCGAAAAGTTCCCTAACCGTGACCGGACCATCGAACCGAAACTGGTACGGCTTACCTCTTCCATCACGATTAAAACTCGAGGGATTCCTAGATGATGAGTATTCATTAAAAAGGTTTATCGATAGAACTGAACAGGAACGTCAATTGTTGGAAGTGAGGCAGACCTCTCGTGTTACCGAGAGTAGTGTTAAGGAATGGAAGGCAGAGAACCGGCTGTCCGCCTTGACGAGCCAGAGTGACTGCTCGAGTCCAGATGGACCAAGAGCTGAAATGAAAGAGTTAAAGTGCCGGATCCACGAGCTCAGATCTAACCCAGCATGAGTGAGTAAAGGACAGCCTAGCATCCCGAAAACATCTACTAATAAATATTGTGCTCACTGCCTCACATCACCACATAACCTCCGAGACTGTTGGTGGAAACCCCCTCCTGGGCATTGGTTTCATTGCCGCAGACCTGTAGGTCGGCGTGGAGAACGCGGGTGCCTTGGACGTAATAACAAACCTCCCGCCCGAAATGACTCATCAAAAGAATCTCGTGAACTGTCTCAAAAATTATGACTAGCCGGCGGCCAAACATTCCACACCATCAGTGTAGTAATAAATGGGAAAATAATAGAAACTATCGTGGACACCGGGAGTAGCTACACTTTAATTAAGGAGCCCGCAGTCAAACGGATTGGGGGAGAAATAAACACACGTCAAAACTGCCGCGCTTACAAGGAGTCACAGGCGCCTCTTTGAGAGTATTAGGAATCCTGCGAGCCGAAATAGTGGTTGGAGACGAGAAGACGCATAAACAACGGTTCCCGGTAGTGCCAAACTCTTATATCAGTACCGACATGCTCCTGGGTTGTGACGTGTTGGGCCAAGCTCCGCTCATGTGGGATGGAGCAAAGAGATTTATGATCTGGGGAGGCGCCCCTTATGTGGTGAATCAAATCCGCCGCCAGAGAAACAAAGTGGGGAGGGTGAGAGTTGATCCAGTAGAACTTTCCAACCCAGCACAACTCTTCTCGCAAATTAACCTTCTTACCACTGTGAAGGTAGACCCTTATCAGTCTAGATTCATGCCCGTACCTGTAAGGGAAGACCCAGCTACTAATCTCATTGTTTACCCTCAACCCAGAATTAGTCATAACAGTCATATCCTTATTTAGTCCAAGTCAACTCGGCAAATACCATCTACTCCCCATTCACTAATGCAACCAAAAAGGTAAAAGTATTTCGTAAGGGCACAATTATCGGATCATACGAGAGAGTTGCTAATCCAACCCCTGACAAAATTAAAGTTACTAAGATTCACAACGATCTACTCCAAGAGAATGATCAAGTCAAACAAAACGGAACACACGTTCAGAGACTGAAAGCCCTGATCGGAGAACAAAATTGGCAACACCTCACTAATGACCAGCGGGAAGATTTAACCCAGTTGAACCTTGAGTATGACCCTCTCTTTATTCTCGATAAAGATGAGTTAGGACTCATCAGTGGTCCTCCCACTCATATTAAAGTCGCAGACCCCCATCCCAGTCGTGGGTCCAAGTGAAGCAGATTATCACCGAGATGTTAAAGGACATGGAGGACAGAGAAATTATCGAAAGATCTACTGCAGCCTTGTTGTCGCCTATTGTCCCCGTAAACAAACCGGATGGTAGTAAACGCATGTCTCGATTATCGCCATGTGAATCAACACCTCGCGGTGGACATCTACCCACTCCCACGGCTAGACGAGCTAGTAGAACAAGGGGCCGGACATCAATACTATGTCACGCTGGACATGTGAGAGGCGTATCTCCAAATTCTGTTGGATGAGGAGAGTCGTGACATCACTACCTTCAGTGACGAGGTCGCACTGTATCGATTTAGACACCTTCTATTCTGTCTCAATTTTCTCCCGACGAATGGTCTCATTATTAGCGCCTCTTGTACAGAAGGGTTGGGTCAAGAATTATTTAGATGATTTCATCCTGTGGGCGCATAGTTTCCCTACCCTATTGGAGAATTGAAACAACTTTTCGAGTTGCTTGCTGTCAGCGGAGTGAAATTAAACCTACAGTAAAAGCAAATTTGGGTGTAAAGAAGTGACCTTCCTGGGTCACCAGATCTCGGCTGAGGGAAGTAAACCTGATTCGAAGAATGTTGAGGCAGTCACGAAGATGAAGCCACCCACCACTGTGAAGGAAGTGAGGCGATTCGTTGGTATGTGTGGGTTTTACAGAAAACATGTTCCATCGTTCACACGGATTGCTACACCTCTTACCATTTTGACAAAATCTCTAACATTTCACTGGACGAGTGAATGTCAGAGGTCTTTCGAACATCTCAAGTCTTGCCTTACGAACGTCCCCGTTTTGGTTAAAGCTCGGTTAGAGCAGCCGTTTGTCTTCACAACGGACGCCAGTAACACTCATGTTGGGGGAGTCCTTAGTCAAATCCAAACCGACGGTACCAACAAGCCAGTCTGGTATTTCTAAAAATATTTACCCCTTGCGAGGCTCGGTATTTAACAGACAAAGAGGCCCTAGCGGCAGTCCTCGCATGCCGGAATTTCCATCATTTCTTATGGGGCACCCGTTTTACGGTAGTCACTGATCACCAACCTCTGACGAGCATATTCAAACGTAAGACTAAATCACCTTGGATGGACCGATAGATTCTGGAAATGAGGGAAGATAACTATGACATTCAATACCTCAAAGACAAGAACAATTTTGTCGCAGACAAGTTGTCATGCCCAGTTCGAGTGGTAGTCTGTTCACCTGAAGCCACATAGCTTAGGTTAAACCGAGAACAAATGAGTGACCGCCAGAGAGAAGAACCGGTGTGGGGAGAACTAGCGAGGTATATGGAAGAACTAGCGAGGTATCTGGAAGATGATAGAATCTCTGCTAAACGATTACCAAAAACTACTCTAGATCAGTTTGCCTTGGTAGACAGGATATTACATTTTGTGCGAGAGAAGGCAGACGGTAGTCTTCATTATAGTCTCATAGTTCCTCGTACCTTAGTTGTGCAGGCTCTACAACACGCCCGTGAGTTAACAGGTCATCTAGGGCAATGAAGAACTCTAGTACTTGCAAAATCTAAAAGGCGATGTATGTGAGCATGTAAAAAAATGTGTAACTTGTCATAGGTTCAAACAGGACACTCGATTGCAGCAACAGTGGAAGGAATTACCCCCATTGAATAAGCCACTGGAGAGGATTGGAATAGATCTAACTGACATGGTTGCTGGAGTTCAGGGATATCGCTATGTGCTTAGAGTAGTAGACCACTATAGCTGATTCGTTAGGTTCTTCCCCCTTACAACAAAACAGTCCACACACATCACAGGCAAACTTGGGCAGTATGTGGCCGACTATGGCACACCCCGCAGTATTGTCCTGGACAACGGAGGCGAGTTCATCAGCAGAGACTTTCAACAGTTCTGCCAGCGTCACCAAATAATCCTGTACTACACGACCCCTTATCATCCCCAAGGGAATTGAGTAACCGAGAGAATGCATAGGACCCTGAAGTTGATCCTCTCCACCTTATGTCAGGATCACCCTCTTCGCTGGCCCCTTGCTCCAGCCCTATTAGATCGCCATGAATCAGAAGGCCCTTACATCTTCGGGGCAGCAGTCGTATTTTGCCTTCTTCTCTTACCATCCATCTAGACTGGTCGGTGCGCCATTACTCTCAGTCGATGGTGAGGAAGACGAGATGGCGGTCGCCCATGCTCTCGTTCGGAAAACGCACTGGAAGATGTCGAGACGGTATAGAGACGTGGCTAATTGAAGGCAAAAGAACCAAGTGGTTGGAGTAGGAACCCTTGTGTAGATTAAGAATGAAACAGTGATACCTGGTATGTGTCGAAAACTTAATGTAAAATGGGATGGTCCGTATCGTGTAGTTGAAGTGTTGATGGACGGAAGTGTGTACATGGCAGAAAATGTGTTCACGGGGAAAAGGATACAAAGAAACACCGGACAAGTGAAATCCTATTATGGAGGTGAAGAGTGGCTCTTAGAACCCCTGGAAGAAGCGTTTGAACCTGACCCAGTGGATGAGCAATTACAGCCACGTGAAAGACGTCCTCTCGGAGACTGGTTGAAGAATGTAAAGTGTTTTGTAGCTGGTTATGGCAGTATCAAGTTAAGTGTTGGATAGGGAAATGTGTGCGGGTCGGATTGTCTGACTATTGACTGGATTATTTCGAAGACTTTAATCTCGAATCTAGAGTTCATCTTAGTGTGTCATAGGCGCAGCCCAGTTCAGTGGGAATATCTTGTTGCTTTGATTTAAGGGCAACCCTAGGAACTCCCTCAACTTACAGTCTGCACATTCTAGGGTGTATCAGTGACTTCAGGACCCGACAGGCACTCATGAGTTACTAGGTGGAGAACTGGAAATGTAAGAATGAATAGATGTGGCATAGATGCGATACTAGGTTGTATGCATGGGAAGCGCCCCAGAGACGATCCTAGCAGCGAGAGTACAGGTCAGTCCAGGTGAGACGACCATGTTATCACCCAGGCAGGAGGTTGGCTGGGGCACATCTTTCCACTGGATTTCGAGAGTTCGTTGGTGACAGAGAAGCGACCCCCTGGGGTACGCAATTTCGCTTCTGGACCGACAGGTGCCACTTATGGGAGGAAGAGTCAGTGGAATCACAATCTCATTCTCTAATTCATAGAGAAAATTCACAGTCAAATTTGATAAGTCTGTCCCATCTGCACACACATCTGTAAGAAATGTAGATGAACGAATGGAATGTTGACTTCCGATGTTAAAAAATTTTTCCCGGAAGATGGACCCGTGTAATGCCGTAATTTTTAGGGTAATTTAAGTATAATATAAGTTAGTATAAGGGTAATATAAGTTAGAATATGTGTAATATAAATGTAACCTTGAACCCTAGATATTCTTTTCTCTACGCAGTGCAGTGGTTGTCCATTAAATTTCATATTCAGATTTAATCACTATTACTATTCATGGCGCGAGCGAGACACTACTATTAATAGAAATCAATCGAGCAACTATATGGATGTCATCGATTTTATACATGTGAATAAGTCGCCTTCCCAGCCAGTCCACATAACCACAAAACTTTGCCAAGAGTTTAACAATCGCGAAAGTTTGTCTACATATTTTGAATTCGAAATTTGTAGGTCAATGTTAATAATATCCCCCTTTTTGTACTATGTAGTAGTAAATTAATGCTTATCCAAATTCTAATTGCTGATAATCGTCATTAGCAACTGCAATGCTTACATTTTTGGCCTTGCCCTACAAAGTCACTTAGCATAACAACTGCGAGCTTAGCTACAAGTTGTTCAAATACTCATTCATTGATACTTCAGTATAATTATAAACCCCGTACACTTGTCCGGCTCACGTGGACTGCCTAATGCCCCCCACCCCCCCTATTCTGATTCACGTAACCCGACCGCGAATTAACTGTCCACTATCATTATTCTATTTTCTTGTATATTGTGTATATTTGGAAAGAATATTAAGCCTGTGTGTATTTAGCCCTACAAGGCAGTTGAAAATTTATTCCATTTTTGAGTGTCGATCCGTTTATATAGTTCCTCTCTGAGTATTATAATAATCTGTCTGTGTTCACCGAGTTGAACTGGAAAATTTCGGTCCCAGTGGGATACTCTGTAGTGGTAGTGTCTCAAGGTCATTTTCCGTGGAGTTCACTCGGGGCAACGTAGACAGTATTATCGTGATTATTAATCTAATATGTGAGAATTCTTGGTCCCGGAAATGATAAATCTGGTGTGTTAGAGACATTTGAAGAGTGGGTTCAGCAGAGAAGGTTACTGGATACATGAATGTTAATATCGACTGGAGTATCCATATAATTGTGAAGGACACTATATTAGTGAATGATAATATCAACCTGAGAATTGCCCCAAATGTGAGGGACACTCTAGTAATGTGTGTAAATAGTAATCTGAGTAAGTATGTAATTGTAACGGACACTTAATTAATGGATGATAATACCTTTCTGAGAATATTCTGCTCAGCTGTATATTAGCGTACGATAATCTCATTCTAAGAAGATATCCAGTCGGGAAATATTATACTCATGTTTATCTGCTTCTTTCGAATTATTAAATCTAATTAGGCTTAGTCTGCCTAGAAATACCCTCAGTGTCAAGTGGGATTTATCTCTCAGTTCCTAGTAATTCATAGTCTGTAAAGTAATGTTTCATTTGTTCTAATTATTATTTTTTGTCTGTTTCTTTTTATCTTGTATATTTAGTATTAGTAAATATTAGGATAAGTTTCCATTGAGTTTAAGTCTTATCATCCCCCCAAGGAGAATTCATCGTGGGGTTGAGTGGCCCGCAAGGTGTGCTAATATCTTATTACTCACGTTCTCTTTAATAAGATCACACTACCCTAGTTCTCTTATTCTCAAAGCCCCAGAAGTCCTCATCGTTTTTCCTGGTGGAATAAATTCCTAGCATACTCTGGGTGGTGGCAGCCTACTCTCTAAATCTCTGATTCTTTTGGTAATCAAAAGGTAGTGCTATACACTAGTCAAGATTGGGAGCACTACTTATGTTACACCAAGGATTTTGTGTGTGTGTGTGTGTGTGTGTCTGTGTGTGTGTGAGTGTGTGAGTGTGTGTGTGTTTGTGTGAGTTTTATTTATGATGAGGTGTGGAATGTGACTGCGTTCCACTGTCCAGGTTGTGAGAAGGGTCACTGTAGACCCGGTAGGGGCCATCTTGAGGCTATTTGTGGTGAACCATCCATGTAGTGTGTTGAGGTAAGGTTGGAGGATGTGTGCAGCTGTGTTTGCATTTTGGTGTGTA
>JAGKTI010035334.1:0-11279 GCA_018397915.1 Birgus latro | reverse complement strand
GTGTGTGTGTGTGTGTGTGTGTGTGTGTGTGTGTGTGTGTGTGTAGAAAAAGGATGTTGCTGCAATAAAATGTCTCAATCTTCCTGCTTCAGAAGGTAAATACACAGTTGTCGATATTTTACTGTACTTATTTTCTTATTTGTATATTATTTAGGTGTGCGTTTGTGATTTTTTTTTAACCAGGAAATTGCTCAGTGAAAGAGCCCATTCACGTAAAAGCCTTGACTTGGTCCGGATCTCATTTACTTGGCGGTGTAATAATTTGCTTTGATGTCTCTCTTCGTCTGCGTTATAGCATAATCCCGTACTTCGTTTGATCAGATTCTCACTAAGGGTTTTTAATTTTGTGGTTTCGGCTGCATGGGCATCAAAATGAGGAGTACAGAATAGTTCTCTCTGTAGTTTCACCTCCTTTTAAATTCGTCTATAATGTAGTTAAATTCAAGGATGGCATAAATCAGTGTCACTACAATGTGTCTTCTTTACGGCTGTCATCTACTTGTATTACGTATACGGTACTCCTATGGGCGCACGGGTCTAGTTTTAAGTATGTTAGGGTATATCGTGGCAATTCACATTTTCATGTTCGTTAGGATAAATGCAAGGTAGTGTGTGTGTGTGTGTGTGTGTGTGTGTGTGTGAGAGAGAGAGAGAGAGAGAGAGAGAGAGAGAGAGAGAGAGAGAGAGCTAAATCTCCTCGAATACAGTGTCAGATACAGAAAAGTTTGGTCGTCTTTGCAGCAGGCATCTGGTGGAGTGCACTTCAAAGGACAGGGAAAGGGGAAGAAAGGGAAGGTGTGAGAGGGGAGGCTGTCAGAGCAACAGAACAAGTGAGGCTGATGGATGAGGGTGAGAAATACGGTGAAAAGAGGGAGCGACTGGAGTGTAAGATGCATAAAAATGAGAGGAAAACGAAAGAAAAATTAAAGAAACGGACGACGTTGGTGCGACTGCTTTGTTGGGATTAGTAAGATGATATAGACTGTTGACTGAAGGAGGGAATTGGGGAAAAATGAGGATGAAAGCGATAAGTGATAAATAAGGTGAAGGAAAGAGCGACTACAATAGGAGAGATAAAAAGATGGATGTGGAGGACATTAAAAGGTGCGACTGCAGGAGTGGTTTAACAGACTAACCCTTATAACCTTCTACTGTATTCCTGAAAACATCGAGAAAGTATAAAGAGAATATTGACACCGAATATAGAATCGCAGAGTTCCTCGCCTCTCCTTCAAACACTCCCCTTCGCCCATATACATCGCAGTACCATTAGCTCCCTTACAGTGTAAATGGGACTATTTGTCTTTCCGGCTGATACGGGCCTCACCCCGCGATGTTCACTACTCCGTAAAATTACCTCTATTCATACACCAACGTAGCATTGTGTTCAACGTTTTATGGGGCCGTTATTAATCAAAATGATATATACGACACCCACATATCCTCCTAGTGTACGCCATTTCATTACGTTTATATATTATTCATCCAAGACATTATAAGACTTTGATGCACTGTAAGAGCGTAGGTGATGTGGTGCTGTCGACTTTACTGTAAAGTAGCAACAGTAACAGTTGCAACCTCAGTCTCATCTAAAACGTGAACCTACTGGATGGGAGGCTGAAGTTGGCCTCATGTTGCAGTTCACCATTCTCCTTTTGCGGATAGGGAAGAAGATGAGGGACGTTTGTATAAGAAGGCAGTTGCGTCACCTGGCTGCATCGATGCCACCAACTAAGACGTCCCTCTCCAGCGCCGTGCAGTAAAGTAAATAGAATAAACAGTGCTCAGTACATCAGGGAAAAATCCAGCCATTCGGGACACGCATTAGTTAAGCCTTTCGCCATGTTTCGTGAGTTGTACGGTATGTAAGCTTTAAACAGAATCAGGAAGTTAGCTGTTTCAGCGACTGTGCATGGAGACGCCAGTGTGCTAAAAATGGCCACCGTGTTAGTGTCCCCATGTTACTGTACTGTTGGATGTACACCACAGTGGCCAAGGCAGGGACGGCGGAGCAGTCCAGAGTACGGCCACTCTCACCACTTACACTGTCTGGCAGTGACAAACATATCATTTTACTTTATGAAAAGAACTATTAAAGGTGTTCTAGATTATATACGAGGGTAGGTATAGATGCCTAGCAGGTGAATTGCTCAGGAAATGTACCTTAACCAAATCACTCATGTTCACGAAGAAATAACTGTACTGAAGTAAAACCAGACGACCATCTCCAACCAAGGATATCGTTATAACAATGGAGGGATCAAAGCTGTTCTCATTAAAGATTATAAAAATTAAAATGTGCTTAATATTGCGTCATATTACAAGGACCTCAAATCATTTTCCTTTTCATAGGTATATGAGTATTACCTAGACCATTCAGTGATGTTGGAAGTCGTAAATCGCCATTACCATCGGCTACAGCTAGAGTTCTTAATAGCAAATGAAAATACAGGAGGTAACAAGATGGCCGGAAAATAGCTATCATGATTAGCCTATCAGTGACTAAGCAAAATTTCACTGCAGTAATTTTCGCAAAGAAAACTAATAATATATTTGCAAATCCTTCACAGAGACAGGCGTAGAATTCAGAGACAAGGAAAGGCTACGGAAAGAGGAGTTAGGCATAGACGAGGCGAGGAAAGGGCGATAAAGAAAAGGAGACAGATAACGAAAGCATCAAGCACTAACTAAATACCGTAATGGAATTATAATGAAAGTGAATGGGGGAAACATCGAAGAAAAAGACACAAGTTGGGGCAAGAAATGACGAGAAGAACAAAAATAACCACAACATCAAGGAATTACGGCAAAGAAAAAGTAGGATTTAAACGTGGAAGAGATCGATAGATAATAAAATTAAAAGATGAGATGAGAATTTAAAAGCAAAAAGCGAGGAGGAAGGAGCAAACAGAGACCCACGTACACGGAGGCCCACTACCTCAGGCTCGAGACACAAGGGGCTGGAATGAAGGACCAAGAAAATCCAGGGAGGAACAACAGGCGGATCAAACACTCACTGCCAAGCGTGGGTGGCGCGAGGTGTGGTGATCCTAGGGGTTGCCGGGATTACACACACTCTGCCTCCACACTTCATCACCTCACTCACTCACTCACTCACCCACTCTGCTTGTATCCTGGACCTTTCACCTCACTCACTTCGGAATCGCACTCACTATCTCCACACATCTCCTCCTCACCCACTCCTACCCTTTTTCCACTTGTCTGACTTCTGTTCTCCATCCTGCTAGCATTCCCTGCTTGTCTGCTCACCCGCCTAGAGAGATGTCCCTCATACTTCAATAACAGCAAATATTCTGTGTAAAAAAAAACAATAATCACAAGACAGAGAGAGTCGATGCTTTTACGCTGAGTGTCCCCAGCTCCCATTTACCAGCCTCAGCCCACCACCCCGTCCCTGGACATCCACAGCTTCGTTATCATATTTACAACACAGATAACCTCGCAGTCTGACACCCCCGCCATGCCACTGTCACATATATCTGAACATTTTTTCGCTCTGACCTCGCGTTTTTTCTGTTTCTCATTACGCGTCCCCCCCAGCCTATCAGCAGAACTGTACCAACAGATATTCGCACCTGTGTCTGTACCTTTATCTCTGTTTGTCCATACCAGGTGCACTGCAAAACCGGATCTATTCCTTGGAGGGAAAGTGACAGCCGGAATTAACCCTTTCCCATGCTAGTAAAGTACACACTGGGAGGAGATGTCTGTGGGAAAATAGGTACATGGGAAGGTCGAAGTGTGTTGTATTCGCTACGTTTGTCAGAATTTGTATGTCTTCGGCAGAATCGAGAGAGTGCTGATACAAGCAACTATTGACGGGACGTGCTACCGGCACTCTTTAAATGATCGCCACGTGTTGACTCGAACCCTAAACTCTGGGCACAAGCATCACAAGATCAGTACGCTACCACCGAGCCACCATGGTTCCAGTGAAAGAGTTGACAGTACCGTTGTAAATAATGGTAAATATAAATCACTGGTGCTCCTGTACTGTTCTGTGATCCTATTTTTATTGGAATCTTTGGTGTTCTCTCGTTCTTGTTTAAAATGCTAAAAATGCGCATAGGTAAATACTGTACACTGACCTAACCTATCATAATCCTCACCTACGCTACACGTGACTTTTTTTTTTTTTTTTATAAATAACGCAGTACTTTGCTGTATGTGAGAACTACAGAACATGGCGTCCTACATCACCCTAGTCAAAACACCTTCCCCGTCAGAACGTGGAGGGTATAAACCAATACAAATACACAAGGAACACTCAAGAAGTGAAACACCCTCGCCAACCAGTCGTTCTAACGGCGGAACATTTTACTGTGCCCCGTGATCCAGACCTTAGACCGACTGCTCTCCATTTTGAAATACTTTTATTCTTGCCTGGCCCTTAACCGTTCCAGCGAGTTTGGTCCATATCAGATCAAAACTGTCTGAGCTGCCCTTGTCCTGTAACGCTGACTTTTGGCCTTTTCCTGTGACCTTGATCTTTAAACGATTGCTTTCAAAATTTAATTCCTTTATACTTGCCTTACTCTGAATCCTTCCACAACTGTTGGTTTAAATACGATAAAAAAAAATGCGTATGATGACCTTGCCAAGTGACATACGGACACACGGGGTGAACTTTGACCTACAACCTTGAACTTTGACCGATTGATCAACCCTTCAACATAATTTTATCTAAATCGGATAAAAATTGGTCTTGCTAGGCCAGATTTTGCCAAGCCACGTGGCCTTCATCTCTAACCTGTTGTTTTAAAAAGCAGTATGCCAACCCCTTGAATAGCCATCTACCAAATCTGATTAAAACTGAATACTTTTGTTGTTTTATTACACACACACACACACACACACACACACACACACACACACACACACACACAAACGCGCGCGCGCGCGCATTAAGGAATCCAATGCACAATACCCGTTCACGCTCTGAGTGCACAAGTACAACAAAACACCTTGCCCTGCATCAGAAGGGCCTCCTTAGTTAGATACGTGAACATAAAACCAAATCCATAAGATACAAGGCAGAATAAAAGAGTACCTATGCTGTGAATTAGCCCTCATGACCGCTCTCGATACGTGGACAGTGATAAAAATGGCTGACCTTGTTGGATGCGTAAAGGCTGTTGGGCTGATTCCCTCTTTTCGGTCCCAGCGTCACCCAGTTTCTCTTCCACGCCTCAAGACGATCACCACCACCTGGCCATCAGTGTCTGAAGTCACCTGTATCCTTGGAGAACACGCAAAGGCACAGGGAAACACGAAAGTTCACAAACAAAAGCAAACTGACCCCTGCAGCGTGACCCCCACTAGCTGAGGCTGACAACTTAGTGAGAGAGCCGGCAGGACGCAGGAGAGAAGGTGGACAGAGCAGGTGTACCAATCATCCCTTGTCAAGCAGTCTACGTCCATGCCTCCTCCGCACCGCAATTTACCTATTCTCTAAGTACACCAGACCCAGTTGCACAGAGTAATACTAAATTTCTAAGCATATAGGACCTAATTATACGCGATTCTAAGGTTTCGCCGTGCTTAAACGAATAATATATGAAAATAAAATACAGCAGTTCAGTTTTTGAGTCTGCGTGAAACATTGGTACTCCTGACTACCGGGAGGAGCGCTCAGTAACTCCGTCTTATTATTACCTGTTCATTTAAAAGTAAGGCCAGTCAGAATGTATAAGCCAGGTATTAAGTGTTGCTTGTGTATAAATTTTACGTGAAGATTATCGTAACACTTGATGTAGTTAAGATACATGATGAAGACTTAGCCAATACGTATGTTTAATTACACTAAGCAACTGCACCTGTTCAAACTCGAAACGTATCACCGCACAGTGAGGAGGAGGGGGAAGGGAGTGAGAGGTGTATGAGCTTCAGTTACATCTTCTTCGCCTTGTTTCACTATTCATGGTGAAAGAAATGATGCGCTTAGTGGTGTGCGAGGAGAACGATATAAAAATAGTTCACTGACACGTTGATTGGATATACAGACAAAGGAGGAACGTGTGCTGGAAAGGTGAACGACCACTGTCCACATGTGAACGATGATTAGGATGAAGAATATGTAATCATCCAGCCGATGCTTGATTTTTCACTGACATTCGCTCTCAGCAAAGTTGATAGCGGAAATACGCTCTAGCGATACACCACGTGACTTTAATGGCGAAATACCTGTTAACAAGACCTTAATACGTTTAAGCCATATAGCCTACCTTCTTTCCGCACACACCACTCTAGTGTATTTACCATCCCATCTCATCTCTCCGCCTCGTTGTCGGTCTTCATCTCCTCTGCCATCCATCCCACACTAATACACTGTTCTAAAAGACACTGGTTCTCCATTCTCGCCTTTCATCCTCTCATTTTCACTGTTTTACCCACTTCTTCCCTTTCTGTCCCTTTCCTGCTCACATTATCTTGCTTCTACAAGTTTTCCTACCTCGCTACCCTTCTCCAATCCTGTTAGTCTGTCTTCAGTCCCTCCTTTATGCCCCCTCCCCCCCCAACTCTTACTCCCACTCCCCTTCGTCCTTTCATCTTCTCCCTCTTTGTAAACCCTCATGGCTTTTCCTTTCCATTGTTTTTCCTTTTTCCTCCGTATACCATTCTTCCTATTCCACCCACCTGCTCTAATCCGTTTTTTTTTTTTCTGTCACCCACTCCCTCCACCCCATTTTTCCAACTCCCCACCTCTTCTTTGTTCGCCTCTTCATGCTTTCAAGTTCTCCATTTTTTTTCTTCTCTGCTGTTAACTTATCCTTCTTTCTAAATTCTCCCTACGTCGACCGCCTTCTCTCATGCTGGTATTCTCTTCTCCACTCTTTCCTTCAGCATCATCATACTCTCCAGTTTTTCTTTCCTCTCCTAATATTCCTCTTCCTCCTTTTTTCCACCTTTCTTTCCTCTACCTGTTCACTAACTCTTCTCTTGCAGTTCTTCGTATATTATTGATAGATAGATAAATAGATGGGCAGTTTAAAGGGATTATTTGGATCAAACGTTATTTAAAGAACCTATGTTTTGTATATTTCTTAATCATCGTAACAATTAACACAGAGAGATGTAAGTATACTGTAGCTTAGTGGAGACCATCTTGCATTCCCTTGTCATGTCCTTCTCCACTACCATTCTTGTCATTATTCCTGCTTCTTCCTCTCTCTTATTCACTACCATTACTCTCTCCTTCCCTTTGGTGCGTACAGTTCTGCAATCACTGTTCTCCCTACCTCGCCCTCTTTCTCTAATTTTGTCGCTGTCGCCCCTTCTTTTCGCTGTCAGAGCTTCCGTGTTTTTATCCACCTAATCTGGTCTTCTTTCCTCTGTTTCTTACCACGTCGCTCCTACGGTGCTTTACTTTCCTTTTTTTACCCAAACCCTAATCCTGATATCGCTTTATGATTTTTCTCACCCTCTCACTTACTGCCTTTCCATATCCTTGTTTTCCTATTGTATTCAGTTCTTTCTTGCCAGTTGTGGTGGTATTTCTCCTCCCTTCCTCTCTTCTTAATCCTCCCAGTCCCTCCTTTTTCAACTGATCCTCTCTCCCAGTCTGACCAGCTCTCCTCTTCTGGCACTCACATCTCCCCCACCCCATCTGGCTTGCCATACATCCTTTCAGATCGCAGCCTACCTCTTTGTCCCTTTTCAGCCACCGTTCGCTCCTTCTCCCTTCACACTTCTACTTGCATTTCCTTCCCTTCCCTCCACTTGCCGCTCCTCCACTCTCCCCGTTGACTGTTCCCCATACACTTTCCCCTCCTCTCATCTTACTGTTTGTCTTTTTCCTAGTTTCCTTCCTTCACTTCATCCATCTGATCTTTTTTCACCTCCAACAATTACTTTTTCTTCCCTTCCTTCACTTACTCGTCCTTACCACCTCCACTTTCTCTTCCATCCCTCTTCACTGTCCCATCCATCCCCCCACCAGTTGTTCCCCTTTCATTCCCCTGACACTTTATCGTTCTTCCGTTCCTCCACTTGTCCTTCCGTCCTCCTCCACTTGGCCATTCATCGCCTTTCACTTGCACTTCCCTCATTACTTGCCCTTTCATCCACTTTCACTTACCCTTCCATCCCTCTCACCTGCCCTTCCATACCCCTTTTCACCTGCTCTTCCTTCCCGTCCCTCTTCCTGCCATTCCTTTCCTCACCCTCTCATCTTTCCTTTCTCCACCCCCTTCTCCTTTTCCCTCTCACTTTCCTCCCCGCTCCCCCCACTCCCTCTCCTCATCTCGTGTAAGGCGGCACACAAAGGCGGGAATGTGGTGGTGACGTTTTCCTTTCTTCGTCATGTCGCACCAAGTTTGTCCCTCCTCCTCCTGCTCCTCCTCCTCCTGCTCCCTCTCCCCTTCCTCCTCCTCCTCCTCTTTCGTGGCCCCGGGCAGGAGATTGTTAAGGCGGGCTACGAGAGAAAAAATAAGAACGTGTTTATTCCTCCATTTTTTCACTCCTTCCCAGAAATCCTGACGAAATTCCGGACACTGGATATTTTTCTGCCAAGATTTTTGCTGCGTTTCTCTGGCCTCAGATTTCCCTCAACATTTATTTCTTCGTATGCAAAACTATGCCACCACCAGCAGAAGCACTAAACGAATGGTCTTGTGCTGTATATCGCCAGAGAATAAAATACTGGCTACTTGGATTGAATAAGTTCTCCTTTTCCTTCGTTTTCTGTTTATGTGGTTCTGGAGAGGGCCGCCTTCACGTGATGAAACCCATATGACCCGGCGGTGGAGCTGTCCGGCTTTCTAAACGTCTCCCATTTTCATTGCCCATGACGACCACACACACACACACACACACACACACACACACACAAAGTACTCCACACCAGATTTAGAGGCCCAATTGGTCTGTCCCTTATATTTTGATATTTCTAAATGTTCTAAGTACAGGTAGTTAACATTAAGGCTGCGTCCACATCATTTCATTCAATGGCAGAACTTTTTTTCTTGTGTTTTCAGTGTGTAAAGCAGAATGGAAGTAGCGGTAGTATGCAAATATTAATCTTTTTCGTTCCTCTCACGCGCATTTTGCCTTTTCCTAAATAAACCTAGCCCAATGAGAAATAACGGCAGTTTTATATATCTTGTGATGTGTCTGTGGTGTTCTCTAACGGGTCGTTTTTTAGAACAATATTTATGGCTGGATGTAAACTGCTCTCCGGGTGAAGCCCTGCTGCACGAGGAGACATATATCGCTCTTGCCTTTGTTTATTCTCGCTTCGTTTTGACTATTCATTTCAAAGTCGAAATAAGGAAACATGTTGGGCCGTACAGTCAAAAAAGGATGTATCGTTACCCTTACGTTCTATACTGATGGATCTTACTGATGTATCTCCCGTTTTCTGTACGTCTGGTAATTCTGACTGAGTAATAATGTAGTTCAATACCATATAATTTGCCACACTTTGTCCCATTACAGATATTAGTCAGCGGTCAGTGAAACAGGACATATCACACACTATTTCAAGCCTACTCGTTCCTTATGATATGACACATCGTTCTGTGCCACGGTGAGGGTACTGAGGGTAAGGGTCAGTATGATGGTTACAGTGAGGGTGAGTCTGAGGGACAGAGTATGGGCGAGAGCAAGGATGAGGGTGAGGGTGAAGGTGATGATGAGGGAGAGGCAGAGAATATAAGTAAGAGTGAGGATGAGGGTAAGAGTGAGGATGGGATTGCTCGCGGGAGGTCAGTATCCCGCTGTCAACTTCTCTCAGTCTCATCAGAACTCACACCATTTTTCCCCCTGAAGTTGGTGCGCTCCTGTGTTAAATTAGAGCTGTGGGTGGAGTTGGTGGCGTATAACTTGATGTGCCAGATACTAATTAGGAACAACGGCCCCTGCCACTACTGATATACACGCTAGACACACGTACGGAGGAAGTGTGCCCTAATGAGATCCTTAATCAGATGTTGCTAAAAATATGGTGGGGCTTCAGTTTATTTTATTATTATTACAAGCACGCAGCCCTCATCACTCTAACCACCACTTCCCCTATAAATTAGAGACAGGGAGGGAGTAAAGGACAAAGGGGACAAGGCCGTTCTCTGCTGATATTGAAAACTGTTTATCTAAGAGATGGTTTAAATTAGGTCACCTTATCTAGCCTCTTATCTTAGAGAAGGCTTTCTTACTTGAACTATTTTTCAGTCCCTTTAAATCAATAGTGTTATTATCACTGTTATTCTTCATTACTATTATTATTATTTTTAATGTTATTCCTGTTGTTAATGCCATTAGTGTTATTGTTGCTGATAATTATTTTTATTATTATTATTATTACTATTATTATTTTCCTGATGATCATACCAGATGGCTATACTCTGGCAAGGAATTTTTGAACTGCAGGTTAAGATACAGTTTTTAATAACCTCTTCTGTACAAGACGTCTTCCCTAATATGAGTAAGATCATCTGGCAGTAGCAAGAACGGCTTAAAAGTACGTCATTGTGCTGAAGGGGTAAAACAGATAAATTAGCTGAATATGTAATTCCCTCTGTACCCTCGATTTTGGCCATCAGTCAGTCAGTCGGTAGGAAGGTACAGCGGTGACAACAACGACGAGACGTGAGTTCCTGCTCTTCAGGCCAGCAATTAAAACTGGAAATGAGGTAATTAGGATGACGAGGAGGTTGTCGTGTTGTCTTTATGAGCGCCTCATTTGCATGCTTCACCACCGCGGAGTTTAACCACACACAGACTCGGTATTCTCGGCATATAAAGACTCCCCCATCCCTCTTCCATGCTGGAGAGGGACGCCTTCGTGTGGTGGCACTGCTATAACCACACGGCTCTACTGCCAGGTTATACAAACGCACCTCGACTCCTACCATTCCCCTGCAAAGAGGATGGTGGACGGCAGGAGCAGGGCAACTACAGCCTGCAGTCCAATAGTTCACATTTCAGATGAGCCCGGGGCTACGACTACTGCTGCTCCTGCCAGCCTGTTTTTGGACTGGGTACGTAAAACTTTTTTGTTTTTTCTTATATGTTGAGACTAGTCGATCGTTAAAAAGCTATAATTAACACAAACCACAAATATATATTAAGACATTATTATGCAAGCAAATGTAGGGGAAAGCTGGACGACGACGATGAAGGTCAGAAGGGTAGTAATCCTTTACACACTAATCCCGAAGGGCTACTGACGAGAGCTGAACTTACCGCTTGTTGACAGACGACCCGATTCCGTGAAGCAATAAATGTTTACGTCGGTGGGTATAAGACCTGAAAAGTCATGA
>JAGKTI010035333.1:0-11279 GCA_018397915.1 Birgus latro | reverse complement strand
ATCATCATCATCATCATCATCATCATCATCATCATCATCATCATCATCTGGCCCTCCTTTCCCATCCTAGGGCAGGGAGATGAGTAGCAGTGTCCTGACAGCCCAAATTTGCCCAGTTCAATGGGTCACGCTTCCTTTCACTCATTATTCAAGCCCTCAGAATCCTGGCTCTATCTGATACGCCAAAAACATTCACCACAATCTGTAGGTTCACATAAACATATCTGATAGTGTCAATCTTGACGCTTTCACGTTATAAAGGGGTGCCAAATCCCTGATCACGCACTGCTTCCCACAACATTCATCCAGCCAGCTTGATCTCTTGTTAGTCCCCTAGCCCCACCGACTTCCATACCTTTCTTCCTCACACACTCATCCACCATATCCCTCCACCTTCTTCTTGGCCAATTTCACCTCCTCTCTCCTTCAAATTGACTCAGATATACCTTTTTCACCACTCTTTTGTTATCCATGCTCTCCACATGACCATACCAGCTCAGTACACACTCTTCATTCTGGTGTCCACAGACTTCCTCACTCCGCATCTTTCACAAATCACATTATTTCGTGTCCTATCTCTGTACGAATCACATTATTTCGTGTCCTATCTCTGTACTCCACATACATTCCTCAGCAGTCCCATCTCCACTTCTTTCACTCTTGACTTTTCATTTTCATGCCACACTATGGTCTCACATCCATATGTTAAAGTTGGCACTAACATTCCTTTATGTAAGCCTTGCACAGCTGCAACACCCAAGCCTCTGTTTCTTATCAAGGCCTTCATAGCATCAGCTACTTTCCTTCCTTGTGTCACTCAACTTTCCACTTCTTTTGCACATTTTCTTCACTTATCCATTTCAGCATACAGTTGGCCCTCCACATTCGCCGTGGTTAGGGGACACAGACCCCTGCGAATGTGGATTTTCCACAAATGTTTGGTACGCCCTCCCCCTAAATGCCTCTTCAGCCACAAATCATCCCCTGTGAGCAAGCGTGCACATACTGTACTTAATAAACCATATCTGGGACCTGAAAGCAGCATAAAATATCACAAATAGTAACAGACTAACTGTATAAAAAAGTTTAATAACAAATAAGTTTTGATTGGGTATGGCTGTACTAAGTTAGGGTAAATATGTACCTGGTGACTTCCAAAGACTCCTGCGACAGAGTGTGTCTCGCACACGTCCACGTGAGTGTGGGCAAGTCATCAGCTACATATTTACCCCAGCTTCTTACAGCCTTACCCATTAAGTTCAGAGATAACTCACCACTGTCCCTGAAGTTTTGGCAGACGAACTCTGACAACTCGTGATGATGATGAACATGACATTGATGATTTTGAAGATGATTAGCCGTGCAGTTACCGATTACTGATGACTGGATGAGATGATCTTGAGTGTAACTGCATGCCATGAGGAGTCTTCATGTGCATAGACTCCACCACCGAGTGGTGATAGATCGTCGATATCATCCTCAGAGGCAGGTGGAGAGGATGATGTGTCGTCAGAGTCAAAGTGAACAGGTTCAGGGTCAGACACGGGTTGAGGTTCATGCACAGATTCAGGCTGCTCAGCCTCAGGTTAGTGGAGGACGATAAGTGCAAGGCAGCAGCAGCAGCAGGCCACGGTCTCTTTGAGAAGAACATTGTGATAGGCAACTGAGACTGCTTCTGCTTCATGTCGTCAAACAGTGTTTTGTAGGGGATTACGGACTGATCTATGGTACTCATTGCCTTCAGTGCCCTCACCATCGATGGGTCCATATCATAGAAGAGTTGCTTCAGGTGTGCAGTCACCTTCATTGCCTACCCTAGCTTTTCAAGGTTGAGGGCCTGTTGCTGCAGGGTGTCATCAGGATTCTCCTATGCATCCTCCTTCTCGCCCGCTGACCACACAAGCTCCACCAATTCCTCATCAGTGAGGGCCACATCATGTTCTTCCACCAGCTCCCTCACCTCATCCTCCCCTATATCCTCAAACCCTTCAACACCTACAATACAAGCCTTGCCAACTCCACTTTCTTCCTCACAGCCTGGTTCACCTGCTCCTGGGGAGCAAATCCTTCATAATCTCGGATGCACTTCAGCCACAAAGCCCTCCAACAGCCATGAACTGTCTCAGGGTACACATCCTTCAGGCTCTCCTGCACCACCTAGAGGCAGTCAGCGATGATGAACCCCTTCCAGTAGTCCATGATGCTCAGGTCAGGGTTTGCATCCAAAGATGAAGAGAGCCTCCGCATTGACCTCCGGGTGTAATATATCTTGAAAGCAGCTATTATACCGTGGTCAAGAGGTTGTATCAGGGAGGTTGTGTTGGGCGGCAAAAATACAACCTCCACATCCTCACACATAACCTCAAGTGACTGTGGGTGGTCCGGAGTGTTGTCCAGGGACAGGAGGATTTTGCCAGGGAGGCCCTTCCCCTGAAGGTAGCACTGCACCTCTGTCAGGAGACAGTGGTGGAACCAGTCCAGAAAGATGCTGCTGGTGGTCCACGCTTTCTTATTGTGCATCCAGATCACTGGCAGGAGGTTTTTGTTGCGTTGCTTCGGTGCTCTGGGATTCGCTGACTTATAAATAAATCCTGGCTTGATCTTGTGGCCAGCAGCATTTGCACACATCAGTAAAGTTCACTGGTCCTTAGCTGCCTTGAACCTGAGAGTCCTTTTCTCCTCCTTCAAGACAAAGGTCCTTCCAATAAAGGTCTGTCTCATCAGCATTCCATACCTGCTCAGGCCTGTATCTTTTCTTCTCAATTATTTACTTAAGTGCTTCAGGGAATGCTGCTGCTGCCACATGGTCGACCGATGCAGATTCCCCTGTCACCTTCAGTTTGTGAAGGGAGAACCGCCTCGAATTTATCGAACCAGCCTTTGCTGGCTGTGAATTCAGGATGGGTGGTTGCGGCTGGTCCAGGGTCTGTGTTGCTGCTTGGGGTGTCGGGGTCGGGAGCTGAACTGGTCATTACATCATACAATGCCTTCCCCTTTGACCGAATCGTATTGGTGTCTATAGGATTTCCGTTCCTGCTCTGGTCATTGATCCACACAAATAATGCATGCTCCATCTTGGACATTGCAATGTCTCTCACCTGCGACACTACACTTGCTTGGCTGAGGGTTGCACAGTGGATGCCAACGCTGCCCGGATTTTTTCCTCATTTTTCTTTATGTACCTCACTGTGGTCTCATTCACGTTAAATAATTTTCCAACTGCAGCGTAGCTCATACCCTCCCTGCACATGTCCAGCAATTTCACCTCCTCCAGGCACATCACTTTTTTTGCCCGTTTAGGGGTGGGCTTACCACTAAGGGATGCAGGACGCCTTGGGCCCATGCTTGTGGGAAAATACAACCACACGTGGGACAAAGTTATCAAGTAAATCGCACAGTTGGGCGCTAATTCACTCACCAAATAGCACAGCAATGCACTTCTTTCCTTTGAACACGTAAGAGTACAATTATTGGGCACAATACCAAAATCATGGGAGGTTTGGCATGGCAGTGTAGAGGCAGCGAAATGACCAAGACAGTGGCAGGACACAGACTGAGGGGGAGACAGAGGAGCATGGGAGTGCAGTGGTTTGGTGCGGGCCTGTTTTGTTACAAAATGACCCACAGGTATCCGCACTGCTACACTTTGTGACCGCGAATGAAAACTCGGCTCCATAGAGGGGCAATTCGCAATTCTTCGAACCCCGCGAAAGTTGATTCTGCGAATGTGGAGGGCCAACTGTATGCATAAATATTTGCCTTATTGAATAATTTACTTATGCAGTGAATTGATATATTTTTATCTTGCATGCAAAGGTAATTTTTCCCCTTTTTTTTTAAATTCACACTCATACAACTTACTTCATGCATGGCCGCATGTTTCATATTGATTTGGTTGAATTTTTTAAAGTTATGTGATGAAAAATAGATATATGCCAATATTTTCCTATTTTCGTTCAGACTCGATTGGTAACTACAGTATTATAATACAGTAAAACCTCGATATAACGGACTTCAGTAGACCGGAATTCGCTTTTATCGGGCTCGAGGAGCTACCGGACTAACTCCTATATATCGGAAAAAGTCTGATATAGCCTGAATCAGTCCGGACTGCCTGACAACTTCAGCTATGTTCACCACAATAAGACAAGTAAAAGACATGTTTTTCAGTGCACAGTACAGTATTATTATACCATTTGATTAATGTAGTGAAGGTAAAACACAGTACAATACAGAGATATCCCGATTATCCGGGCTATATGGTGCGAAGGGGTGACTGAATAGTCCGAAATCACGATTAATCTGGCGGAAACAAAAAACAAGTACTGTTTGACTGATTTATTTACCGGAAAATGTACACTTAACGTAGCAGAAAGACCTTACCAAATCTTTGGATATGCATCCTGCTTGTTTCTGTATTTTTCTAGTATCAGTTTGGTAAATTTCTTTATCTTGCTGAAAAATTTCCTCTCTGTTATTATCGTCATGTTCCTGAAGCTGTACAGTCGCGTTCGTGAGTCCTGATACGCATGTATTTGTCTTGTCTGATGTTGTGTCCACCGTTGGTAGGATGTTGAACTATTTCACTTACTAACCGACCAAATTATGTTCAGTGTATCAAGCAGTAAGTACAAAAGTTCCATATTCCAAAAGCAGTGAGCACTGCAATAGACAACAAAAACACCTGTGTATCGGGACTCATGAACGCGACTGTACCTACGATTGTTTCCAGCACAATAGAAGAAACTCAACATATTCAAGTGTGGATTTTGTTTCCCAACATCCAAACTGGAGATTAAGTTAGGTTAAATTATTAGGTGCAGTTAAACTAAGTTTGGCCAGGTTTGGTTAAACAATTAGATCAGAACAGTACCTTCCGCCATTACGTTAACTAACAACAAGAGTTGCACACCAGCAGAATAGCTAAAAACAATGGGGAAACAGATTTAACAAGAAATGTTTATTTGCCAACCCAGAAACAATCAGAAAAACATAACAGAATATCAGGATGAACTGATTTGGTAAGATGTTTTTACTGCTTACAGTAAAGCATATGTTTAGCCCCCTCAATGGCCGTGAGTTCAGAAATTTGCGTGCTCCCGTGGCAGGCCTCGGAACCATTTTTTCTATGTTCCAAAATCAGTTTCATTTTCTTACAGATGTGGTAAGACTCGTCTGGTGCACTTTTAATTTTTTTTTTTTGTCCCTAAACCCATCTTCTGATTTGCTATGAATCGTGAAAGAATAAAATTAGGGCGCATGTTACATTAGCATTAAAACATACTGACGAAAACATCTGGGATGAACTGACCGCCTGGCTGTTTGGGATGGTACAGCAGGTTTGTATAACCATACCAGTGACTTTCGTTCCCTTCCCATAATTGTTCGCAGATTTTATAGCTCCCAAACTCAACGTCATTGACACCGGTGCAGTAATGCATTGTTCAAGGATGGCAGCTATGAAGGGGTTAATGAAATACTTAATTATTTGTATCAATGCTGTCTCAAACATACACATAACAACAAACGAAGAATGAGCAGTAAATGTACACTTAGCTGCAAAGAGCAGAAATAACTGTATGCTCTGTCGGTCCGAAATGTGTTGGGAACCGCGACATTGAACAAAAAATGTGGGATGCTAACTTATGAGAAGACGTGAGACAAAAGTTTTTTTTTTTCTTCTGACTAGTAAACATTTTTGCTCCATTTCGTCCCCTAAAATTGTGAAACGTATAAATTTTCATGTAAGCATACAGCCTAATGACCTTGCCAAGTCAATTTATATTCCTCTAGTTTGTTTTCTGTATTTTTCTGCCTATTTTGAGGGTGGTAAATTACCTTTCTCTTGCAGCAAGATTTCCTCTCTTATTATCATAATGTTCCTTAAGCCTTACCTACTATTGTTTTCGGCATAATGGAAGAAACTTACTCAAAATTAAGGGGCATGTTACATTAGCATTTAAACATATCGGCGAAGACATCTGAGAGGAATTGACTGCCTGGCTGCTTGCGACAGTAGAGTAGGGTCGTGTAAACATATCAGTGACCTTCGATCCCTTCCCATAATTGCTCGTTTTTTTTTATAGCTTTTAACTCACCGTCACTGACACCGGTACAGTAAAGCATCGTTCGAGGCCGACAACTATGAAGGGGTTAATGGAATACATTATTGTTTGCATCAATACTCTCTCTCTCACACACATACTTAAGAACGAACAAAAGAATGAACATAATGTACACTTAACTGAAAGAGACAGAAATAACTGTATGCTCTGCCAGTCTGAAATGGGAAGCGGAATATCTAACGAAGAATGTGAAACTGAATGCTAACTTAAGAGAACACGTGAGATGGTAGAGTAATTTTTTTCTGATTAGCAAACATTTCTGTTCCATTTCGTCCCCTAAAATTGTGAAACCCATAAATTTTCATCTAAGCATACAGCCTAAAGACTTTACCAGTTCAATTCATATTCCTCTACTTTGTTTTCTGTATTATTCTACTTTGAATTTGGTAATAATTACCTTCTATTGCTGAAAGATTTCCTCCTTTATCATCATCACGTTCTTTAGGCTGTACCTACGACTGTTTCTGGCACAATGGAAGAAACTTATTCAGCGTAATAAGAAGTGGATTTCAATTAGAAGTGGATTTCGTTTCCCAGTTCTCCAACTGGAGCCCAGGTTAGGATAGGTTATATTATTAGATAGTTAAGCAATGTTAGGGTAGGTTAGGTTATCAGTCGCCTAACAAAACTCCACCTTGCCATCCATGTGATCGAGTTGTGAGCAGGAGGTGTGGGTGGGGGGACAGACTCAAGCTCGTTTACCCGTGCCTCGCTCGCTAGCAACTGGAGCTATCGTACGAATAATTCTATGTATTACTGTACCACTGAACCATTCAGTCACGGCCCGGATATACCGAAGGCTGGATAATCTGAGCCTGGATAATCGAGCTTTCACTGTACTGCAATGGTGGTGAAAACTACCGATGCAATCCGGACTAATGTCTGATATATCGGAAAAAGTCCGGATTAGCAGGGGTAAGTCCAGATGTCGCTTTTATCGGAAAATCGCATATTTCAGACTGGCCTGAGTCCCAATTAGTCCGTTATAGTGAGGTCTTACTGTATTAGATGGTTGGTTGTGCGGTAACCATTAGGCCTATGGGACTGAGACTGGCATTTTCACGTGAGTAAATTCAAGTTCTTCAAATCAGAGAAAATTTGACCTTGGTGAAAGTTGAAAAATTGATGCCTTTTTGTGGCTGTGGTGACAGTCAGGCCTGGAGATTTGTGGTCTCTAGAGGTCATTGACTCAGTACTGATTTCGGAATGGTTTCTCACGTTTTGCAAATATGTGTCTGATATATAGTAAAAGTCTTGTAATCCGAATCGCAGGGGATCTTTCAGACTAGTGTGTGTGTGTGTGTGTGTGTGTGTGTGTGTGTGTGTGTGTGCCCCCCGGACTATTGGGTGTGTGTGTGTGTCTGTGTGTGCCCCCCGGACTATTGGGAAGACCCTTTGAAAACGTTAGAAATACTGTATGTACATGATCATTAAATTAACACTTAAAATGATATGGGTTATTGTTCTGTTCACTGGAAATGAATAGAAGTGTAGCTGAATAGTTGCAAGCAGGTACATCCGTTCAAGGGCAAGTCCAAGCCAGATAAGTCCTTAGATAGAGCCCAGAAAAATTTGAAAAATTTTGCCTTGAAAAGTTTGGTGTATTGGGATATTCGGATTATTGGTGGTCGGATTGGAGGACTTTCCAACCATCCATCCATCATCCAATCCTATATTACCCCATTATGAGCTTAGGAACCTGGGGCTGTCCTTACATTTAAGATGAGAGTGGCCAGCCTCACTCATCTCTGAGTGGCATTACATGAGCAATAAACCCCAACCACCCCTTGGATATAAAGCTATACAGGTTCAGTCCGATTGGAGCATCTTAATTACCCACCAAACCACCAGGCGCCATAATTTGGTTATATGGTTATACCACCCAGCGTAGTAAATGGTTTCCTGGTGTACAGGAAGCCATTTGGCTTGTCACTTAGTGTAGAGTCACTCATAGGCAGAAGGAAGAGGGAAGAATGACAGAAGAGGGAGTTTAAAGTCACCTATAGGCAGAAGAAAGTGGAAAGAATGAAGGAAAGAAAGACAGAAGAGCAAGGAAAGACGAGAGGAAAGGGCAGACATCCAAAGCAGCACTACATCGAGTGAGTGGATATGATAAAACTACATCAGTTGATGTAAACTATCTTGATTTCCTGAAAGCATTCAATGAAGTTCCCCATAAGAGAGTTCTTGTGAAAATTAAAGTTTATTGTATCAGAGGCAGTGTTCTAAAGTGGATCGAAAGTTGGCTTACAGACTGTAAACAAAGGGTTGTTATAAATGGAAAGAAATCAAGCGGTACGAATGTTACAAGCTGAGTGCTTTAAGTTCAGTTTTGGGTCCTGAATTGTTTTTAATTTATGTTGATGACATTGATGATGGTGTGTCATATTATATCCATATTCACTGATGATATAAAATGTGGTAACAAGTAGATATATACCCCAGAATAAAGACCATTGATTTATGTTGATGACTTTGACGATGGTTTGTGTCAGAAAATATCCGTATTAACTGATGTTATGAAACTGGATAACAAGCAGATATACAGTATACCCCTGAATAAAGATTAGTAATTCAAAAAGATCTTGATAAACAGTTCACTGGGGCTCAGATATGGCAAAAGGATTTTAATATCGACAGATGCAAAATTCTAAACATTGGAAGTAAAGATGAAAACAATAGTTACTTTATGAATACGTGTAATTCCTAACATGCATGTGTACACCAAGGAAAAGATTTAGGAATAATAATAATAATTTAAAAAAAATCCTAACCAAGTCACCAGTGCACCGAAGCAATATAAAAGAAAAAATAAAATAAATAAATAAACTGTAAAGTA
Organism: Birgus latro; assembly: GCA_018397915.1. NCBI lineage: Eukaryota > Metazoa > Arthropoda > Malacostraca > Decapoda > Coenobitidae > Birgus > Birgus latro. The sequence continues at coordinate 2,315 of JAGKTI010035333.1, read as the reverse complement.
GTTGGATTTACAGGCAGAGCGTTTGGATTCAAATCGTAGAATATCATCCTTACCTTGTACAGTTCCTTAGTGCATGTGCATCTGGAGTATTGTGTTCACCATTGCTCCCTGTATTAAAAGAAAGATATATTGAAGCAAGAGAGAGTGCAGTTTTAGTCACCACATTACATGAAAGATACAGAGAGGCAAAAGAGAGTGCAGTGAAGAGTAACAAAATTATATCTTGACAGAGAAACAAGCCATATGAGGAACATTTGGAAGAGTTGAAGTTGTGTGCCCTATCAAAGTACAGATTATGAGGGGATTTAGCTATTAAGTACATGTATTCAAAAATTTTAAAATACATGGCAATATGGTAGACCGTTCAAATTACGTTAGAGGTAATGAATGTAAAATTATTGGCCATTGTTTCCAGTCAAACAAAATAGTTTTTCTTCAACAGGGTCATTAATGTATAGAACAAGTTACCTAAGAATGTGGTAGACAGTATTACAGTAATGACATTTAAAAGTCACTTAGATAAGTATGTAGTTTTGAATCCCCAGCTAAACACATTCATGGCTGAATAATGAGACAAGCTGATAGTCGTTTTCCTCTCTTTCAAGTCATGGTGAATGCGGCATCGGCACTATAGTACAGGTCAGGGTAGTGTAGAAGAGTTTCACTTTCCTATCGTTCTTATGAAATTTCCATAACAGTCTTCTATGGTGCATGGTGGCCCTTCTTTCTTTTTCTTGCCAGCTTTGGCTGGAGGGTTTGTTGGTACTGGGAACCTTCTTCCTTTCTTATCATTATATCTGCTCATAGAATTAGATATAATCATAGACTCCTTAACCAACAGCCTCGAGTGGACCACTGGGTGTGCTGCTGTTTGCGTTCCTTTGTACTCCTTTGTAGCTAATTTTATTTGGAAATACCCACTTACAAATGGTAATTTGGGTTGGGATGATGGTAACAAAATATTCTGTACAGATGTTCTAAGATACTGAAGACAGTGCATTTCTTTTAAAACAGATGTTAAAAAAGAAGAGAAAGGCAAGTTAGAGCAAGAGAAAGCAGCCCAAGAAGCAGAGGCAAATAAAGCAAAGTCAGAGCTAGTGATTCAGAATGATACTTCTGAAGCACCTGAACAAGAGTCCCAAGAGAATATAAGCCAGGAGAAGAACATCTCAGACTTTGTCATTGATGGCAAAGACAGGTCAGTATTAAATACACATTCTTGGTGGTATAATATTTTAGGTCTCCAAACATTGCATGAAAGCTTTGTAGTAGTTTAACCAGTTTTTCCACTTTGTAATTGTTTTCTAGATTAGGTGGAATATGAATATGAAAACTAATCGTAATTTTGGATTAGTATTTGCTTTCATGCTTTTGCACATTAACCCTCTCGCGCACAGTACTGCGATTTGCATTACGTGTGATGGGTTGTGCCCACGCACACGGTCTCAAATCGCGTTAAAAAGCGAAAAAAAATAACCAAAAATAAAGTTTTTGACCGATTTGCGTCTCTTCTGAGGCAAGACATTGGCCACACTGTCGGGGGTGTAGGGGGGGTGTCCAGGGCTAGGCAAACCAGTACCTGACAAGCAGCCAAGCCGTGAGGTTGCGCGAGTGTGTGACCCTAACCTAACCTAACCTAAATCAGAAAACTACCTTCCTACCTCCCTACTGGACATGTATAGCACTTATTTAGGTCCCTTTTCATATAAATAATGCTAAGCCGATTCCGAACTTTCTTTACCCTTGCACAGTTGTTGATCTTGTACACGGGGTTTATTCGCCCGTGTATGGAGTACAACTCTCATGTGTGGGGAGGCTCCCCACATGCAGCTCTTCTCAATAGGGTGGAGTCAAAGGCTTTTCGTCTCATTAACTCTCCTCCTCTTACTGATTCCCTTCAACCTTTGTCTCTTCGCCGCACTGTTGCATCTTTATCTCTCTTCTATCGCTACTTCAATGGTCACTGTTCCTCTGAACTGTCTGCTTGCATCCCTCCACCTCTACGACAGGCACGTAGTACCCATCTAGCAACAAACTCTCATCCCTTTTCTGTCCAACTCTCTAATGCAAGAGTTAACCGTTACTCCCAGTCCTTCATTTATGCAACTGGTCAACTCTGGAACTATCTTCCTCTGTCTGTATTTCCTACTTCCTATGATCTCCAGTCTTTCAAACGCAGTGTGTCCAGGCATCTCGAATTGAACGGATCTTGAATTTGGCTCTCTTTTGTATTGTTTTTGCTTTTTCTTGGAAGGAACAGTATGCAGGCCCATGGCCTTTGGTTCCTTCTTCCTTGCATTAAAAAAAAAAAAAAA
>JAGKTI010035331.1:0-11279 GCA_018397915.1 Birgus latro | reverse complement strand
GTGGAAGATTTTGACGGGGTGATAAGTGTAAAAACTAAGTCTTTGGTGCACTAAAAAGAACAAGATTATTTTTGCCCCAGTCATAGATACGAGCCAAGTCAGACATTATGTATGCCATGGTCTCATCCCTTTATTGTTGAAGTAACTGCTGAGATGGACATTGCAGAACCCAAATGGAAAAGTGAAGAGTGGAATCATCAGCATACGAGTGGATAGGGTTAGATGTACAGCTTAGAAGAATAAAAGAAAGAGTTGGTGATAGGACAGAGCCCTGAGGAACAGTACTGTTCATAGATCTAGGAGAAGAACGATGGCCGTCTACAACAGCGGCTATAGAACGACCAGAAAGGAAGCTAGAGATGAAGGCACAGATAGAAAGACAGAAACCGTAAGACGGCAATTTGGAAATAAAAGATTTATGCCAGACTCGATCGAGAGCCTTTGAGACGTCAAGTGCAATGGCAAAGCTTTCTCCAAAGTCCCGAAAGGAGGATGACCTGGAGTCTGAATGGTTGGTGAAACGATCGCCAGTGGAGCATCCCTGACGGGACCCATACTGACAATCAGAAAGAAGGTTGTGATAGGAAAGATGCATTAATACTTTTCTGTTAAGAATAGACTCAAAAACTTTTGAGACATAGGATGTTAAAGTAATTGGACTATAGTTAGAGGGTTGGGTATTGTCACCTTTCTTTGGGACTGGCTGAATGAGACCAAACTTCCAGCTAGAAGGAAAGGTACAAGTTGAAAGACAAAGGCAAAAGAGTTTACCAAGGCAGGGAGTAAGCACAGTTCTTGAGGACAACTGGAGGGACTCCATCAGGCGCATATGTCTTGTTAGTATTGAGGCCAGTGATGGCAAAAAATACATCAGCTGATGAAATTTTAATGTCAGCCATGAGGAAGTCTCATGGGGGGAAATGATGGAGGAACAGCACCAGATTCGTCTAAGGTGGAGGAGAAAGTCTGAGCAATTAGATCTGCTCAATCAATAGAAGAAATAGCTACAGAGCCATCAGAGTAGAAATGAGGAGGGAAGGATGATGAGGTAAATTTGTTAGAAAGGTTTTTGGCAAGGTGCCAGAATGAGTGGACGAATTCGAATTGGAGAGCTGAGAGCATTTAGGACGGATGAAATTATTTTTAGCAGCGCAAAGAACAGACTTAGCTTATTCTGGGCAGAAACATAAAAAAGATGTGATTCAGGGATGTGTTGGCTTCGGTACCTTTTATCGGCCCTCTCCTTGTTGCGGACAGCATTAGAACAAGCGTGATTAAACCAAGGCTTTTTTGCAGTAGTCTGAGGATATGAGAAAGGAATGCATGCTTCCATGCCGGAGAGAATAACTTCCATTATGCGCAAAGCACATTCAGATGGCTCCTGGCCATGGAAACAATAATTTTTCCAGGGAAAATCAAAGAAGTACTGCCTGAGGGCCTCCCAATCCACAGCTCCAAAGTTCTACAGACGACGTTTCTTTTGAGGGTCCACAGACCATTCTGGAGCGATAGGACAGGTTAAGGTAAAAAGATTTTGATAGAAGGGGCCCAAAGGAGAGAAAAGATTAACAGTGTAATCAGAAGGATTAGTTCTAAGGAAGAGGTCAAGTATGTTGGAGTTCTCTCAAAGGCAGTCAGAAATAAGGTTAGGGTGCTGTACAAGCTGTTCTAGGTCATTAACCTTTTCGCGCTTGGTAAGATTTAGTAAGTTTTGTGTTCCACCACACATCCCTCTCTCCCCACCCACCCCCCGCCTCCCTCCGCATGCACCAAAATCGTGTATTCTCGGCTTATTTTCACCAACCAAACATATTTATTTGGCCACAAAACCTATATATTTCTATTCGTCGATGTTAGTTCTACACGATAAGCAAGAAAAAAACACTATATGGAACATTAGGGCGCTGTGAATAAACATTCGGGAACATTCATCTCACTTCCCAACATCATAACTCGAATGTTTACTAACCTATCGATACATGTTATACGATCAAGAGAAAGAAAATTTCATTAGCTTTCGAATGGGATAGTTCGCAATTTGATACGCGGTATGGTTTTCGAGTAATAAGCGAGAAAGTAAGATCAACCTCCGACAGACAACAGATTTTTTATTGGGGGAGCTCTAGCAAAAACCTTTCCTCGGCAGTTTTTTTTATCATCGTATGCAAAATTTCACTGGCTTTCATTTGAGGCCCTTATGGTTCTCCTACGCCCCATAGTTTTCGAGAAAAATGCAAAAAACTAGGGTGTACCCACACGCGCTCTGAGCCGCCGTCAGCCGCGCTCACGTACGTTATTCTCATAGCGCGCAATCATTTTTATGCTTGCTTGGTATGCCTTTATGGTTTTATTCCAACAACTATTATGAAATTACTGTTATTTTTTTTCATCTCAGAAACAACACATGAACACTAAATCAGTTGCTAGCAACTGAAACTGAAGCCGTATATATTTCCCTGTCATTGGTGTTTATGTAAAAAGACAACTATATATGTAGGTGTAAATATAGTGACAAAAAGATGGCTAAATAAATACATAAATAAAATCACTTACTTCTCAAGTGGCGATGCTCTTCCTGCAGGACCAGCTGGGTTTGGAGGTGCGGAGTTCTGTTAGTTTTGTGTGTGTGTGTGTGTGTGTGTGTGTGTGTGTGTGTGTGTGTCTGTATGTGTGTGTGCTCCAATAGTGAAGGTCTCGCTTGGCACGGAACCGATCGAAACAGTCACCCATGCAAAGCGGCACATCACATACAGGACACATTTTCCTTGTGTCCTTCCTCACCCTCAACTTGAAGCACAAGGTACACCTGAGCCTCTTCCCAAGGGGGATCATCGGCCGGTGGTGGCCCAGGGTGAGATCCAACTTTACGTCGTCATTTATCACCCGGCGACGCTTGCTTGGATGCCCTCATGCCCCTCCTTGGTCCTGTCTTGCGGGAGTGGCAGCTGCAGGCCCAGGCACGGCTTCTCATGACGGACCAGCAACTGGATGTGGTGGCGGTGCTGGCACCCTTGATGGCCCTGCTGCAGGCAGTGCTAGTACAGGTAGTGGCACCGGTGGTGGTCCTCCTGCAGGCAGTGCTGGTGCTGGTGCTGGCACCGGTGGTGGTCCTCCTGCAGGCAGTGCTGGTGCTGGTGCAGGCACAAGTGGTGGTCCTCCTGCAGGCGGTGCTGATGCTTGTGGTGGCAGGGCCCATCCTGGTGCTGGTGCCTGTGCCTGCTGGGTACCAGGTCCTGGTAGTGCTGGCCGTTGGGTAGGTAGGTCTGGGGCATAGTGGATTACATTTCCAGACGTAGGCCAGTCCTCTTCATGGAAATGCAAAAGATTGTAGATGATCTGCTCCACAAATTCAAGGAGAGTTACTGTGACCGTCTGTACTTTTTGTACAAGGCGAACAAGTTGAAGAGTGCCATGTAGACGAAGTAGAAAGTGATCTTCTTCGTCCACTTGATGGCTCGCCCTTGGATGGGGTAGTACCGGACCATCTGATCAAAATGACCCACCGCACCCATGTACCTGTTGTAGTCCGCCACAATGACAGGCTTCTGAACTACCTTCTCCACATAGGTTGTCCTCCCGTCATTACCCTGCACCTTTTCTCAAACCCTCTTTGGAATAGTGTCGGAGCTGTGGAAGGTGGACACCATGCTCACAATGCGCTCAATGCGCTTGTCCCTCAACAACAGGATGAGCATGTTATCCTTATGCCTGTACGCCGTGCCCCCGTCAGGCAGGCTCTTAGCCCTGGCAATGGCCTGCAGCTGGCGTGGTGCTCCTCTAGGCAGCCGTACTGTCCCACACGTAAAGGCCTGCTGTGAAGAGGTGTTCGCACAAGGCTACAGAATTGTAGTAGTTGTCCATGAACAACTTGTAGCCCTGGTCCTTCAACGGTTCTACAAGGCCTAACACGGTGTTCTTGAGGGTCCGCTGCACCCCCGTGTAGACCTCGAAGTTCCAGATGTAGCCTGAGGTCGCCTCAGACAACATATAGAGCTTGATGGCGTGCTTGGCGGGCTTCTGGGGGTTGTAGGTGCAGAAGGACAGCCTGCCCCTCCACCCTAGAGAGCCCTCATCCAGGCTAAGACGCTCCTCGGGATGGTACGTCGACTGGAACGCTGAAGGAGGTACTCAAAGACCGTGCGAATGCGGATGAGCCAATGGGTATGGCGAGCGAGTTGAAGGAGTGGAAGTGCCAGAGGATTGCGGTGAAGTGCCTTCCACTCATCACTCGCCTGAACCTTGGATAGTCGTGCAGCTCATTTGTCCTCCAGTAGTGCCTGATGGTCGGCATGTGTATGACCCCTATGAAGAGGTATAACCCCAGGAACTTGGCCATCTCCTCTTCATTACAGGTGAACCAGGCATCCAGCTGAGTCCCCAGGAATGTGGTGTACCAGTTGGTTTCTATGGTGAGATATGACAACAACTCATGCATGAAGAAGAGCTGGAAAAACTGCAGCAGATTTGTTGGGATATTCACCGTGATCCCTGGGGAGCCAGTGAATGGCCCGTGGTTTGGTGTGAATGGGCCACTGCTCCACCCGAGATCCTCTTCAATGGCAGTGGAGGCGAAGGCAGCAGGTCGACGTGCCGACACTATTCGTCCTACCCTCCCACCCCTTGGACATCCCCAGTGTCCAGACAGTGGACCACGGTGCCCTCATCTAGGAGGGGACGGCTCAGACGAGGACGAGGATGAGATAGAGGGCTCTGGGGGCACCATTCTCCTTTGCCTGGCCGTCGAGGATGTTTCCGTAGCATTCTGCACAGCAGGCTGTGAAGCCTATGCCCAGAGTCGAACACACATTTAAAAAAAAAAAAATGCTCACATACGTTGGCGCAGCTTCCGGTGACACTGGCTCGGCCAAGGGGGCAGAGGGGCCTGGAGATGGAGAGGGGACTAGGACAGCAGTGGGACCGATAGGTCCTAGCGGTGGGGAGGGTGCTGCAGTGGTGCCGGCCTCTGGTGATGGTGATGCCTCCTGTGGTGGAAAGCTGTGGGGCAGCTCCATTTCCTGGCGGGAGGGTGTCAACTCCTCCTCCTCCACCCCAGAGTGGTCGCTCTCACTGTCACTCTCCGACTGGATCTCCTCGTGGAGTCTTGTCCACTCTTCTGGTGCCAAACCACGTTTCATCTTTGCTTGGCAAAAGATTTTCTTCATTGCAAGCCAACTGGAGAATGATAAGCTGTGCCCACGGTTGTGAGCTGAAAGAAAGCAATCAAGATATTGCATTCACAGCCATCCAAGAACTTTCCTCAACACTGGCACAACGCAAGGAATCATGATATACGTTTATGTCCTTGAAAAACATCGTCTGCTACACCTGACTTACCTCACAGGTAGGAGCCACCTACGTGACATACAGGCCACGTGGGTCTAAAAAATAAGTAAATAAATAAATAAACAGAGCAAAAAATAAATAAATAAACAGTGCAGTGTGTTGTCGAAAGGGAAATCACGTCCCGTACACCTGGTTTAGTGCAAAGGTAGCGAAATGGTACGTGCCATACGGGCCACATGCCTGTGCCTCAGTGGTGAAGTGTTTCACATACACTGATAAATTTGGTTATATCTCATGAAAAAAAGCTGTAAAAAAAATACGTAAACAGTGTAGCGTGTTCTCGAAAGGGAAATCACGCATCGTACACCTGACTTACCGCGAACGTAGCGAAATTATACGTGATATACGGGCCACATACTTGTGCCTCAGTGGCTAAGTGTTTCTCATACACTGATAAATTTGGTTATGTCTCATGAAAAAAAAATAAAAAAAACTTGTAAACAGTGAAATGTGTTCTCATAAGGGAAATCACATGTCGTACACATGACAGCGCGAAGGCAGCGAAATGCTATGTGACATTCGGGCCATGTGCATGTACCTCAGTGGTGAAGTATTTCTCATACACTGATAAATATAGTTGTCTCATGAAAAAAAATGTAAACAACACGAAAACAGCGCACCGTATGCTCGTTACGAATTCGTAGTTGTTTGACAGGTAGCGCTACCTTCCCTCTAACTCAGGTGTAGGACACATTTCCCTTATGAAAACACACTGCACTATTTATTGATTTTTTTTTTTCATATGAGACACAACCAAATCCATCACTTTATGAGAAACACAGAACATTTCACCACAAAAGTACATGCACGCGGTCCGTATGTGTCACATGTCATTTCGCTACCTTCCCGCTTACTCAGGTGCACGACACGTGACTACCCTTGTGAGAACGCGCTGCACTGTTTACGTCTTTTTTATTTGTATTTTTTCCTTATGAGACATAACCAGATCTATCAGGGTATGAGAAACACTTCATCACAAAAGTACATGCACGTGGTCCGTATGTCAGGTGGCAATTTGCTACCTTCCCGCGTACTCTGGTGTATGACACGTGACTTCCCTTACGAGAACACGCATCACTGTTCACGCTTTTTTATTTGTATTTTTCCCTTATGGGACAAAAAAAAATCTACCATTGTATGAGAAACACTTCATCACAAAAGTACATGCACGTGGTCTGTATGTCAGGTGGCATTTCACTACCGTCCCGCTTACTCACGTGTATGAGCCAACATCTGTCCTATGAGCACGTGGATCACTTGCATTTTATTTTCACAGTACACATAACAAACCTTTCAGTTTATGAGAAACACAGTATATTTCACCGCTAAAAGTCCATGTAGGTGTTCTGGATCTCACGTTGGATTTCACAACCTTTAAGGTAGGTCAGGTCTAAGAAGATGACATCATTCTTATGAACACGTGGTTCAGTCTTTCTCTTTCCACATTACACATTACAAAATCTGTTATTTTATGACAAACACAGTATATTTCACCACTAAAAGTACATGCAGGTGTTACATAGTTCATGTTTGATTTCACTACCTTTGCACTAAACTCAGGTGTTTAGGTGACGATGTTTTTCTTACAACCATGTGGTTCACTCTTTCTCTTTCCACATTACACGTTATTAAATCTATTATTTATGACAAACACAGTATATTTCACCACTAAAAGTAGATCCAGGTGTTCCGTATCTCACGTCAGATTTCGCAACCTTTGAGGTAGGTCAGGTGTAAGCAGACAATGTCTTTCTTTCGAGCATGTGCATCACTCTTTCTCTTTCCACATTACAAAATCTATCATTTTATTACAAACATAGTATATTTCACCACTAAGAGTATGTGCAGGTGTTACATAGTTCACGGTTAATTTTGCTACCTTTGCACTAAACTCACGTGTTTAGGTGACGATGTTTTTCTTACGAGCACGTGCTTCACTCTTTCTCTTTCCACATTACACATTACGAAATCTATCACACACTACAGTTCATCACAACAATACATGAACGTGCTCTATAGGTCACCTGTCAATAACTCAGGTATCACATACGATATTTTCTGACGGGCACCTGGTGAAGCGTTTACATTGTTCCACACAAACATACACTGAACATATCACTATAACACTCATACTTTATACCACACAAGAAGCATAAGGAATAATTTTATAAAATAAAATAGAATAGCCCTAAACCTCCTCTATTTTCACCCCGTCATGGCAACAGCGTGCCATTACTGTACAGCGTACGTGACTCACGCCCTGGCCAATATTTTATCACGTACACTCGTTGCACTGTACTCCTTTTTATTGCACAATAACACCAACACACATATAGCAGCATAAAACAATGATTTCATATACACCTTGGCAATTATTCCGTTCATGACTACGCCGTGTCGTACGATCATTTCCCGTCTCCCCCAATATAAAGCTGCTGCATATTTCACCATATCCTTGCTCACTAGCTATTGCAAACTATATTCACCTGAATCACTGTCACTATCTCTATGGCTGGACACTCACATTTGGTGCAGGGCTGAGGAACAGTTGTTGTAGGGACATGGCGAAAATCTTCGTTACGCCAATGGCTGATAACCACAGGAACTAATTACAAACACCTATTTCCCTAATTCAAACACTAAATCTAATCACAATAATGCCCCAAAAGTCGAAACAGGCACTATTGGTATGGTGGACAAGAGTGCATGCCTGGGATGGGGGAAAAAGAGGAGGTTTAAAGGGACAGAGCCACATGCTACCCTCTCCCCTGACAGCCAGTGGACTACTAATCAACCTGGCAGTGCTGTCCCCTGTCACGGGTCCCAGAGATGCCAACTCATTACTTTTGACAAGAGCTGGGCAGGCTATGACGCCTCTAAAAATGACACTGATCACTTGAAAACTTAATTTTTGCATTATTTTTTAGCCCTATATGATGTGTTTGTCGTCATCATGGATTTTTGCAGAAAGACCCAAATGACGCCTAATGCGTCATCGTGTATGAAAGGGTTAAGGATAGAAAAGTTGCAGGCCTGTTCACCAGGTGGATCAGTGAAAGAAGAGGAGAGCCAAAGGTGGTGGTGAACATTGAAATACCTTGGAATGGAGATTTCAGAGAAAGGAGAGATGGATAGAATATATTGCATCATAGAAGTAAGATAGTCAAAGATTTTTTTATAGCAGAATTAGGAGATAAGTAAACAGCGTATATAGTCAGAGAATGAAAGGAGGCCTGAAGCCCGAGAGTAGAGAATTCAGAAGAATCAAGTTCAGGAATGTGAGAGCCACCTTTGGTTTTGAAATGAGTATAGAGAAAGTAAGAGGATACAGAAAAAGGTTTGCTGTCAGTTGCCTCAGACAGCTGAGTCTCTGTTAAGAAGAGAAGATGAGGTTCAAAGGTGGAGAGGTGGTGTTCGACAGAGAGAAAGTTAGAGGAACGGCTGTGAATGTTGCAGAAATGAAGCAGAAGGGAGTCAGACAGGGGTTCCAGGCATACAGAGTCATCACCGGGAGAGGGGCAGATGGTGGGGGCATTTAAGGTCCCCCTTCCCTGGGGACTCCGAGGTATTATTATGGTACGCCATTTTTATTTAATTTTGAAAAGGTGGTGTTGTGTGTACTATGCATGTAGATTGATGTTGACAGTTAGAAAAACTTGTTTTGGAGAGCATACTGGCCTACTCTCTGTGTAACTGAAACACTGAAACAGATCAGCAAAGAGAGATGGTCAGGAACTAGTCCCAAGGGCTTATGAAACGGGAGCTCCAGCTCTCCCTTTCATCAGCTTTCCATCCACCTTGGGAGTACTGCCCTGCTCTACTGGTGCTTAGGTCTACTCCTTTATATCCACTGGCCTCGTTCAAACAACCGATATCAATTATACCACAGCTGTTACTACTGCTACTACTACTGCTGCTGCTGCTAATAACAGCACCACTTATTGCTGTTGTTGTTGTTATTATTATTATTATTATTATTCACCTCTCGCTGAGTGGGAGTGTGTGTTATGTTTTTAGCTGTGTGTGTGTGTGTGTGTGTGTGTGTGTGTGTGTGTGTGTGTGTGTGTTGCTGATTGTTTGTTTGTTTTAATTTGTTTAGCCAAACTTGATGGTAAGGTTGAGAGGTAGGCCTCATAGAAACCAATTTTTTTTTGACCATTAGGTCCAAGGTGAGTATCACACTGCTAAATAGACCTTCTTTTTTAGGGTTTATCTAATTTTGACCAAACTTTGGGAAATGATTGACAGTAAGGCAAGTATGTAGTGATTTAATTGGAGAACAGTGTAAGGGGAAGGTCACATGACAAGGTGTGACCCATGTGAGAGTTTAGCATATTTCAAACAATTATTATTCAGTTTTACCCAACTTGGTGCATGGGTTGAACGTCGGCCAAGGAGCAGACATACTGCTTTTGAGAGCAACAGGTCAAAGCTCAGGGAAGAATATAGAGAAGAACACAGGGCTTCAGTTTTGAGAGCAATCAGTCATGGGTCAAGGTCAAAGGAAAAGTCAAAGTTCTAGCCATGTACATCTGAGTGAATAAAATACATGAAACGATTCTGATTTATTTTGATCCAACTTGGTGTATGAATTGAGGATCACCCTGGAGTGTGGTCTAGAGTTTTTGAGATAGTCCAAAGGTCAAACTCCAACGACAAGATCAGCTTAAACAGATTCTGTCTGATATAAACTAAATTTTATAGAAGTCTTCAGAAAAAAAAGTAAAAAAGAAATTGAATTTTGAGAGCTGTGAGAAGTCGATATCACTGGGAAAGATTAAATTTCAGGATCACTGGAAAAAGTCAGTTGAAACATTCCTGATCTTATCTGAACAAATTTAGTGGAAGGATTAAAAAGTTAGGCAAGAATGATGTAATTTGATATTGAGAGTAATCTGTCGAAGGTCAAGGTTACAGGGGAAAATCAAATATTCCATCAGATCAGTCGGTGGATGTGAGTGCCGAATGCTACGATTGCTTCTTCTTCATTTTGTTGTTGTTGTTGTTGTTGTTGCTGTTGTTATTATTATTATCATTATCATAATTATTATTATTATTATTATTATTATTATTATTATTATCCCTGCTGCTACTGCTGTTGCTCCTCTTCCTTCTCCTCCTACTCCTCCTATTCCTCCTCTTCCTCCTGCTACTACTACTACTACTACTACTATACTGCTGCTGCTGCTAGTAATAGTAGTAGTAGTAGTAGTAGTAGCAGGACTATCATTTTTATCATACGTAACCTCACTAATGCAACCTGGCCTAACCTTGCCAAAAACCTTTCTAACAACTTTACCTCATCATCCTTCCCTCCTCTTTTCTACTCTGATGGCTCTGTAACTATTTCTTCTACTGATAAATCAGATCTCTTCACTCAGACTTTCTCCTCCAATTCCACCTTAGACGTGTCTGGTGCTGTTCCTCCATCACTTCCCCCCTCTGACATCCTCTTGACTGACATTAAAATTTCTTCAGCTGATGTATTTTCTGCCATCACTGGCCTCAATACTAACAAGGCATATGGGCCTGATGGAAGCCCTCCTGTTGTCCTCAAATACTGTGCTTCTGTGCTGACACCCTGCCTAGGTAAACTCTTCTGCCATTGTCTATCAACTTGTACCTTTCCTTCTTGCTGGAAGTTTGCTCTCATTCAGCCAGTCCCAAAGAAGGATGACCATTCTCAACCCTCTAACTATCGTCCAATTGCTTTAACATCCTGTATCTCAAAAGGTTTTGAGTCAATTCTTAACAGAAAAATCTTAAAGCATCTTTCCTGTCACAAACTTCTTTCTGATCGTCAGTATGGGTTCAGTCAGGGACGCTCCATTGGCGATCTTCTCACATACCTTTCAGAATCCTGGTCATCCTCCTTTCTGGACTTTGGCGAAAGCTTTGCCATTGCACTTGACATCTCAAAGGCTTTCGATCGATTC
>JAGKTI010035330.1:0-11280 GCA_018397915.1 Birgus latro | reverse complement strand
TTCGATAAGTGTCTCCAAAGCTGAATAAAAATTGGGGATGGCACGTTAAACATCAGTGTAAGTGCTTAAGCAGCACAGCCACGCCACGTCTGAACTTTGGCCTTGACCCGCGACCTTGACCTTGATCAATATGCATCAAAAGCGAATACTGTATCTTCTTATCCTGATAGCCAATATATGTGCTAAGTATGATCGGATCAGGTATTCACGAAATACTGAACTTTCACCTTGATTCGTGACCTTGACCATTTATCTATCTCCACGAAAATCAAGTAACTTCTTTCCAGACTCACACACACTATCAGTTTTAAGATCGAATCTGGGCATGTATTTATCAAATTTCCTTTTTTTTTTTTTTTTAACAAATATGCACTAACATCTCTCCAAATCATTCACAGTTGAGAAAAGTTCGTAGAAGGTATTCATCATCGCTCCAAGAGAATCTCACAACAGTGATTAAATGCACTCATAGGACTTGCTTGCGAGTGAGAAAGAATGCTTTTGCCTATGTACGACTAATTCGCCTCGCCTGACTGTTGTTCTTATAAATACAAATAAGCATACTGATATGCATATCGTAACCTATATATCGATATTTCGACAATTATCCGTACTTATTAAATAAAAGAGGAGTTGCCGGTTTCGTCATCTTGGTCTATTTTTAAAACCGCTTTGCGACAGCTGGAGGATAACCTATTATGTTTTGTAATATAAATTTCAGGTAGTTTGTGGAAATAAACACTATGTTTCAAATAGGTTAACGTTTATTGATGGTGATGGTAACAGAGGAGAAAGAAAGTTAAAGTTCATTACAGGTCTCAAGAGACCCTCACCTCACATTATTCATTCACTCCCAAACTCACACTCACTTGGAAAACACACTGCATGTGTATGCATACGTGAATAACATTTGTGTTAACTCATTTATTCCAAAATATGCAGTGCCGTCATCAGCATTGCACTGTCGCATTTCCCGGTGGCTAATTATCTCACTGTTAATGCCACTTTTATATCTGCAGTTACACCTTGAATCCTCTCAGTGCGGTTGCCATTCATTGTCGAACTCGGTCAAATGAACTAGGCCAACACAATCCAGTCTATACCTTACTTGACTGTATCATCATTGTATACATCAACAATGTCTCTGCGAGAACAAAACGGATGACGGATTCGGAGTTTTTGTTGGTCAGCCATCTTGTTTCCTCTAGCGCTTGTGAAAAACCATGTCTTTGTGTCAGATACCCGCCACTCTTAACTGAGACCCCAAGACGTGAAAAGTCACAGCACTGGTGAGGTTTCATAAAGAGCTTTTTGGATTTCTCTCAAGTTCATGAACACTCACTAGGACTTACGAGTAGTCATAAGGACTTAGGAAATTTGATAAATACCGGCCTTGGCATTAATGAGATGTATTTTTAACATACATGCAGACATGATACATATATAGAACCAGACTTGATGACATTAGCTACAGTACATCTTCCACATCACTAAAAATCAAATATATTACCGAAGTGAAGTGGTGAACACCAGGGGAAGAACCCAAGTACAGTAAATCAACAGGTTACTGCGCGGACACAAACAACACCAACCCGCACCTAGTAAGCAAACTGTTTTCACAAGACTTTTACCAAGGAGGCACTGACAAAGCAACTGGTCAGAACAATGCGGAAACATGAGGCCAAAACATTCACGAAAGTAAACAATGGTTCAGACAGAAATATTGCCAAACTAGCAGGGGCACCCGGCGCTGTACGGGCCGAAAAGGCGAACACTCTAATCCTACTTGTTCTAGTTCAATCTTTATTTCTACTCTAGAAAAACCATGTACCTCTTATGCTTCTGAAGAGGGATTATAAGAGGTGCAGGGACTTTTTATTTCAGCCTTCGTAGACTAATGCACAGTATCTGTGTGCACTTGTTTACTATTACCGGTGAGCTCAAATGACCTCCGACCGGTGACCTCAAATGACATAGGAGGTCAACCTCACATAGCCTATGCCCGAACTTGAGGTCGTGTAAGTCACCATGCCAAAAATTGGGCTGCAGGAGTATCCGGCGTTGCCCGGGCCAAAAAGTCGAACACTATAGCGGTGACCTCAAATGACGTAGATCTGAATTTTAACCCACCTAAAACCAGTCTTGGTTCACCCTGATCCAGAATATATACAGTAGATACATGTGATGATGATGATGATATGATTCTCTCTCTTTCTCTAAACGGAAAACATACCACCAAGTCTCTCTCATCTTCGATTATTAGCCAGTAGTGGAAGAGAAAAATATGAGGTGAAATATTAGACAAGCTTTTGTCCCAGAGTGTTCCAGTGAAGTACGAGGATCAGTAAGTACTCAGAGCACTAAACTAAACACAACGCAATCACTCGGGAATATACTGCCAAAGTCTGTTCAGTATATCTATCACGAGACTCGGCTTGTGTATTACAGGATGGTAGAGTGAGAAGTGGAATGCGGCAGTCTGTGCAGGAAAGAGGAACAAGTTAGGATACGAGATGAAGGAAGAAAAAAAAAAGAGTACGGGGGAAAGGGAACAGGAAAAAGGGAGAGGCGAACAGAGACATGAAAGGAGGAAGAAGAGGGATATAAGAGCTGAAAAGGGGGAGAAGCAGGAAATGGAAGGAGAAGGAAGATGGAAGGAGATTAAGACGGAGGGAATGGAGGAGTGGAGAGACAAGAGCAACGAGAAAAGAAAGAAGAGAAAGGGGAACGAAGTCGATAAGAAATAGGATGAGACGAGGAGAAAGGACAAGGAGTGGTAAGATGAAAATGAAGGGGATAGAAGACTGGCGATTTAACAGCGACAAGAGATGAAAGAAGAGAAATTGGGAGGAAAGAGAAGAGTGATGAGGAGAGGAGAAGAGAGAAGAAAGAGGAGAGGAGAGGTGAGGTGAGAGGAGACTGGCAGAGAAGGGGTATGAGATATGGAACACAAGGCAGCACTCCCAGCTCAGATAACACCACCTAGTTACACCTCCACTGGCCTATTGTCCTGTCCTACCCCACCCCACCTGGCCCACCCCTCACTTCTTTCATTCCTTCACCCACCTCTTCTTCATTCACTTCACTTCCTCCCCTTTATTTACCTTCTTCCTTCCCTTCCATCGTTTTCTCTTCCTTCACCTATCCCTTCCTTCCTTAATTCATTCACCCCCACCTCCCCATCATTCGTTTCACTTCCTTTCCTTTGTTTTCCTTCTTCCCTCCCTTCTTGTCTCTTCCCTCCTGCCATCCTTCCCTGTTTCTTCCCTTCACAAGCCTACTATCCTGTCCGACCTTACCGAGTTCATTCTTTCCTTCCTTCCTTTCTTTTTCTTCCTCTCCATCGCTTACCTTCACTTCGCTTTTTTCTTACTTTTCTTTAACATTCCTTCCATACCTTCACTTTCCTTCCCTCTACTCCTTCCTCCTTCATTTCCTCTTGCCTTCACTGGTCTGTTGTTCTGGCCTACCTACTTACCTCAGTCTACCTCTCCCTTCCTTCATCTACTTTCCTTAGCTGTACTTCTCTCCCTTCCTTCCTGCTCCTTCACTTTTCCCTTTGCTTTTCTTCACGTCATTTCCTTTCTCTTCTTCATTTCTCTTCACTTCACCGGCTTAATGTCCTGTCTTTCCTACTCTCTTCCAAGCCACCTCGCTCTTCCTTGCTTCCTTCTCTCCTTCACTTACCCCTCGCCAGTTCTTCCTTCTTCACTTACTTTCCATTACTTTGCTCCTTCCTTCCAACCTTCGCTTTTTTTTTTTCCACCTCTTTCGGTTATACCTTATCTCTCCTTCGTTTCTTTCAGTTTTCTTCATTTCCTTTCCTTCCTCTCCTTCATTTCCATCATCTGGACTTCATCCTTCCCTCCCTCTTTTTACTACCAATTTCCCCCTCCCATCTTTCCTTCCATTATTTCTTCGTTACCTTTCCTTTACTGTTCTTTATTTCCTTCCTCTCCTTCACTTCTCTCTTGCACTTCTCCTTCACCTGCTCCTTTTCCTTCTCTCTCTCTCTCGTCTCAGTGTGCTTGAGGTCCTTTAAAGTTATTTTGGGAATCTGTCACTTCATGTATCGAACATTTTGAAGAGTCAGACGATGAGTTTTGGTATCTGTTTTCCTTGCATGGAGCGGGGATGGAAGAGAGAAGAGAGGGACGAGAGGAGAAAAGAGAAGAACAGAGAGAGGAAAGAAAAAGGAAGGACTGGCAATGAAAGAGGACGTGGAGAGAAGAGAGGAGACGAGAAAAAAGACAAGAAAATAGAGAGGAAAGAGAAGGGAGGGAATGGGAATGCGAGAAGGCGAGGAGAGAAGAGACGAGAGAAGAAAGAAGAAACGAAGGAGAAAAAAGTGAGGAAAGAGAACGGAGGGAATGGGAACGAAAGGACGAGGAGAGAAGAGAGGAGAGGAGAGGAGAGAAGGAGCGAGAAAGGAATGGAAAGTGTGAATGGGGATGAGAGAGAACGCAGAGGAAGGACAGGATATAAGGAACAAGAAAAGAAGGGGAGTGGAGAGTAGCAAATTGACAGGAAAAGGAAGAGAAGGAAATGGGACAGAAAGAGGAAAGAAAATAAAAAATGAGGCAAAGGGAAGAGGAGAGAGGAGCAATGAAGAGAGAAGTGACGGCGATTGTGAAGGAAAAACAGTGACCATCGCTATACAAAAAGAAATAAAGGAATATCCAAACAGTTTGCTCAACTAAATTTATGTTCGCTTTTCGATGGTGCTTGTATCATCCAATAACACAGACGCAACGCAGGCCCACGAAAAGCAATGATTTGAGAGAAGAATCGGAATAATCTGTTGTTGGTGAGAAAACATAAGCAGATGCAGGAATAATCCCGAGGCCGAATGTGTTTACAGACAAAACCTCCACCCGCCAAGGCTGCCATCGTGACGAGACCTCTCTGGTGAAACTGGTACCGGCGTACACATGGCATGAGGAGTGAACAAGTGGACAGACGAGCCAACACCTCGGCTAAAAGTACACACACCGCGTTCTTAGCATCTTCACTATGAGATGTCTCCCTTGAGCTGAATTTAACCCTTTGAAGATATCTGTGGTAAAATAAAAAAGACGGAGGGTTTCCCTGACTCAGGTAACTTCGCTCGGCGTTAACCAAAGCAAATATGTCGTCAAACAAGGTTTTAACTCTATCCTTAAGACGGGTGTCTCTTATACTGAATTTTTTTTCAATGTAGCGAGATAAAATTAGGAAGACGTCCTCGCCCTGAAGGGATCAAAGCACGGAATCATAAACATGACTCTGTTAGGTTAAACGGCTCCCCAGGACCTACCTCTCCCTTACCAGTATGTTTCAGCATGTGACACAGTGATACTCCTGGTGTCACGTATATTAAAGCCCTTATAAACCACGTAAGTAACACGACAGAATAAGGCACGGTATGTAATTCCACGGCTAATATGTTAGGACATCCGGTGATCTCAAAATATTATGATCAGTAGGAATAGTCCAAGCCCCAATAAGCACACGGAGACATGCAAAAAACAGAGAGAGAGAAAAACAAAACTTAACTAAGCCCAAACATGAACGCCTGTAATCGTCAAAACAAGCATGGTAGAAAGATGTGTACGGAAAGCAAATTACAACAGACCATCTGATGTTTTTGAGACCGTCTGTTATAGTGCGCTTTATGAATCAGGCAACTATTCGTTAAGTCTAAGGCAAGGACAGCAGAACAAGAAACCTCATCCCATTAATTACTTTCTTTGTCCGAGGCCGGAAAAAAAAAAAATAGCTAGAAGGACAACAATATAGTTCAGAAAAACTCATGGAAATTTCATAATGGGAGAGATACGGCAAGTGAGGAAAATAAGATTACTGTGGTGTGATCGGAATAAGGTAGCAAGAAAAAATCTGTATAATAATGGACTGCTGTCTGTATGCATAAGGGCTTGTCCAGCTACCCCTCCCAGACGCGTGGACCCATTTTGATGAAACGTTGCAGCAATACTCCCTAGTACCCCAGATTATCCATAAACTTCCTGGGTTTCAAAGTTTCGAATATATTTTTTGCAAGACTATTGTAATTACCCCTCAACAGTTTGCTACAACGGAGATAAAGGAGCAAAGTTTTTTTTTCTTTTTTTTCGAGCCTTACCACATATTAGTTTATTCATACATATTTAGGTTATTAACAAAGGGTGATAGATGAAATGAGCGCAGGCCTCCTTCAGTTGCCATTATGCGAGTCCTTCTAATGATGCATATTGGTTTTGCCGCCTGTCCATATATCCACTGGCACGTTAGTTTAATACCAGTGAAGCAGTGTGTGAAATAACCTCCTGTCCTTATGTTACGTGTTTGTGTGTGCAGGTGAAACTCTGTCGGCTGGTGTGTAAGCAGAACACTGGAATGCGGAGATAAGCTGGGCATCTACGTGTGATCATCTGCCACACACACACACACACACACACACACACACACACACAAACTAAACTGCCAATGTAAATAGGCTAACGCAGCACGAAATGTACATACTCATGAAGGCCCTCACTCCTTCCCCTCCAAACACACACACAGGACCACAAACAGAAGCTAAAGCAGTTCCCTCACTCCCCCCCATACACACAATCACAAAACATACAAACAAATATATACACAACAAACTCTCAAGCATGCATGCACAACACAAACAAATACGCACACACATATATACATACAAACACACAAACACTCAAGCTTACACACACAGGTCCAAAGACAAGCTACAACACTTCCCTCTCTCTCTCTCTCTCTCTCTCTCTCTCACACACACACACACACACACACACACACACACACACACACACACACGAGCTCTCTGCAGCAGCCAGCCTAGTCGCGGGAATATAAATCAAGGCTTCGATCGCGGACACATGACGGATCAGCGGGCCATTCACCAGTCTAATTAGTATTCATGTATTTGCTGTGCCGGGTTACCACGCTATCGGCCCTATCATCATCCAGCCCTTCTTTCTGCCTCCTGCCCTTCATCATTTATTACCAAATGCGATTAATCATGTGTTTTGGAAGGGGGGCGCTGAGGGTGAAGTAGAGGCCTAAGGAGACTAGGGGATGGATGGATGGATGGATGGATAGGATGGTGTAGGGGAGAGGAAGGTGGGGAAGGAGAGAGAGAAGGGAGATGAAGGGGTTCGTAAGGGGAGAGCAGTATGGGGTAGAGAGATATTGGGAAGAAGAAACAGGCGGCAATGGAGGATGGGAGGCTGTAAGGATGGGGTGATGAGGGGGAAAGAATGGCTGGGATGAAAAGAAAAAGCCGGGATGAAAAGAGAAAGCCACGATGAAGGGGGGAATGAGGAAAGCCGAGATGAAGGGGAGGATGGACAGAGAAAAAGCCGAGATGAAGGGGAAAGGAAAAGAGGGGAGGCGGGGGGGAGGGGGGGGGGGGGGGGGTTGTAAAGCTGGATAGGGTAGAGAGAAAATGAGAGGGAAGTGTGAGAGGGTAATAGGAAAGAGGTGACGAAGGGGAGAGTAGAGTGGGGATGAAGAGAGAGAAGGTGGCGATGAATGGTGTTGTATGGGAAAAATGAAAGGGGTACGGGGTGAAGGGGAAGGGGAAACGGGCTGCAAATGGAAGAGAAAGAGTGGGGGGTTGTATGGAAAGGGTGGTGAATGGCGGAGAAACAGTGAGATGGAGAATGATAGTGGAAGTTAAGGTGGATGCAAGGGTAGAGTTGAAAAGGGGTGAAAGAGAGTGAAGAAAGGGGAAACGGGCTGTAATGGAAGAGGTAGAAGATAGAGGGATGGATGTGGTGGACAAGGAAGGGGGAAGAGAGTGGAAGAGATATTGGGAAAAAGAGGGAAAGGGAGGTGAAGATTTGCTGGAGGGAAAGGAAGATGATGGTGAGGCGAAGAGAGATGGTAAATGAAAAGGAGGTTTGTGAAATAAGTTTGGGGTAAAGGGAAGGGTGCAGAGAGGCTGTAGAAAAGGGGTGGCGTGGGTGGAAAGGGAAGGTAAAGGAGAAGAGAAGGAAGAGAAGGTTCTGAAGTAGGAGAGGAAGGAAATGGAAGAAATGAGTGGATGGAGGGAACGAAAGATGAATGTGGTGCTGAAGAGTGAACGTACAGACGAAGAGGAGAGATGGTTGGAGAAACAATGGGGGACGAGGGAATTGGAGGAAGGAATGGATGGAGGGGATGAAAGAGACGATGGTGTGGACTGAGAGAGTGAGTGATGGTGATGAGATGGGAGAAGTAACGGAAATGGAAGTTGTGAAGATGAAGAGGAGCCACAGAAATGAAAGAAGGAAGTGTAGTAAGTGAATGAAAAATGAAGGAAGCAAAGGAAGACAGATTACTGAAATATTGGTGAATGACAGCATAAGCAGGAGAGGAAAGGGAGAAAGAGGGGGCGGGGGATAAGATGCAAAGAAAAACTAGACTTGGTAAGTGATGGGTGGACAGGGAGAAAATAAAAGTCAGAAAAGTGGACAGATTATGAAAGCAGGGAAGGTAGTGAAGATCAGAGAGAGAAGAGAGAATGAGAAGGGTACCAGTAAGCGAGAGAGGAAGTAAGGAGGAAAGGAAAGAGGACAAGACATGTAAGCATAAGCAAAAAGGAGGAAGAGTGGACACAGCAAAGGAAAAAAAGAGAGAAGAGAGGAGGAAAGAAAGAAAAAGTGGAAAAAACAAACAAACGAGGAAAAGAAAAATGAGCTGAAAGAAGTAAAGAGAAAAGGAAAGAGAAGGGAGTGAGGCGAGACAAAAAGGATGATACAGAAAGGTAAAAGCAAATGAAAGTAGGATGAAAATAAATACGGAATGGAAAGGAAGGAGGAGACAGAGTAGGGAGAGGAAGAGGCAAAGGTGGAGCAGAGAGAGATCTGAGAGAAGGGAAAAGAAAGTTCGTGTGATAAGGGAAAAAAGGTGAAAGCGAGATGAACGTTTCAGAAGCGTGAGTGTAATGGCACAAGGAAGATCAAGAAAAGTTACAGAAAGAAACGAGAAAAGAAATGAGAGTAAGGAAAACAGGGAGGAAAAAATATGAAGTATGAAAAACTATAAGCTGGAAAATGAACCGATATAAAGGAATAAAAAGATTGGCAAAGTGAGGACACGAAGGAAATAAGGAAAACAAAAATATAAGCCATAGTTAGATATAAAGGATATGAAGAAAGGATGAGAAATTGAGAAAATAGAGGTCGTACAAGAAAAGGTGTATACAAATGAATGAAGAAGTGTGGCAATGAGAGAGAGAGAGAGAGAGAGAGAGAGAGAGAGAGAGAGAGAGAGAGAGAGAGAGAGAGAGGAGGAGAAAGAAAGCAAAGGAGGAAGAGAGGGGAAGTGGGGGGGGGGATGATGAAGGAAATGAAGACGGTGGACGGTGGTACTGGGAGAAGTGTGAAACGAAGGTGAGAGAAGAGTGACGGTGGCAGGATAATGCACGTAAGAGGTGTTCTGCACTGAAGTCTAAGAGAGGATGACAGTTGAACACGAAGCAGAGAGACGACGGAGTTGGCTTTACATCCCATCCTTTTTCATATCATCCAGTTCTTTTATAGCCCCATCAGGAGCATCGTCCAATTCTTTTATAGCCCCATCAGGAACACCATCCAATTCTTTTATAGCCCCATCAGGAACATCATCAAATACTTTTATAACCCCATCAGGAACATCATCCAATTCTTTTATAGCCCCATCAGGAACATCGGAGTCCGGAGCTAGGCCACTCACTCCCGACATTTTAGACAAGGGTGGCCAACCTCGCTCACCTATGAATGGCCTTATGTAAGCAATAAACTTAAACCGACCCTTGGACGTAAATCCCTACAGGTCCATTCAGGTTGGAGCACCTTAATCCACAAGACCACCGGCCTTCATCTGATTATACAGTTACCATCCAGCGTGGTAAATGTTTTCTGGGTTACAAGAAACCATTTAAATTCTCACTCAGGGTAGAGTCATCTGAAAGCAGCACTACGAGTGACTGAATGGTGAGCCGCTTCCCCTCAAGATCTCGCTAGCCTTGCATATGTAATCAGATAACAGTCGCACTGTTGGCAATATGGTCAAAGCAGACCTGAATGAAAAAATGAGATCAGATGAAAGATGGAATGGCTCACTCTGAGACAACTAATGTAACAACCAGGTGGACTGGTAATCACTAGTTGTTCAATATATATAAGGCGCAGGAGTCAGTGGCATTTAAAAACGGACTTCTTGCCCTTCAACAAGACTCTGCTGACTGTTGCTAAAACCCTCTATCTGATCCACCCGTCACAAGATCACTTGCCACCTGACCCCTCAAGCACTACCTCATGGTCAGAGTCTCAACGCCTTGGCCCATCAAGAGGGGGCTGCGTGGCATAAAACTGCATCACTTATTATCTAGTTGTCTGAAGAACTAGGGGATTCTCTTTAGGGAGACTCTTCACTCGGCTCTTAATTTATGTTAAATGAAGTATATGTATATACGTACTTTTTTTTTTTTTTTGCCAAATTTATACAAACTGTTTTCTGTGATTTAATTCTGTCCAGATGCAGGTGCTTTTCTGGTGGCAACATGTGGTCAACTAGAACCAAACAACAATCACCTCGTAATCGGGCACAGGATCGGACGCCAACTCAAACAGTGCCACTGTACACTACCATGCCACCTGCTCTGCTTATTCCGGTGCGCCCCAGATACCTCTCTTGCAAAGAACCTACTCTCGCTGCTGGAGGCGGCACCGAACTCTTACTACAGCACATCACAACCATCGTACACAGTAACAACCTAGCCGTTCCTTCTGTTCAAGCTCTCTGCAACAACTCTTAAAGCAGAGAGGCGTGCAGTGCCTAGTAGGAAGGAGCCCTACTGCGTATGAAATATGTAAAGTAATCTCCACAGTGTCAGAGAGCCAGGCATCGCACTAGCACTGTACTGTTGCAGGATAGTTTGTGGGCTCCTTTCAGGGTAACCCCCTCACTGAGATATCCATTGTCTTGATACTGTATGTTTGTACACGAGCTTCATCAATAAATGTACCCCTGTAGTTAAAGTCGGCTTCACTACATAGTACTGTACGATAGAATACAAATAAGGCAAGAGACACCTTTGATAGCTGCACCCACCCCTGCAATATTGTAAGGGGAAAGAAATTATTATTTATGGTGGAGGTGTAGGGGAGAACATGAGGGGGTGCACTCTCAGTAATCTCTGGTCTGGGTGATCGTCTATTGCTGTGCAAATTTCGTGTGCGTACGTAAAGGCTATGAAGTCGTCCCCCCCATTCTCTCGACGACAAGAGACACTTTCACCGTTGGGGGGGGGGG
>JAGKTI010035329.1:0-11281 GCA_018397915.1 Birgus latro | reverse complement strand
CAATTAACCGTCATCGCAATATCTGATGCTGCTGGGTCGGCTCTATTTATGCAATATCTGGCACCGAAAAAGGATGTAACCAGAGGTTCTATGCAATATCTGGCACCAAGGTATATCAACCAGCTTATAAATGGTAGCTAATTGGTGCTGTATTGCTATATTTTACCATTACTTTATTGTATTTTATATTTAATTTTCATCTTTTACTTATGGGGAAAGATTTTAGGACAGAAGGTCGAGATGGATTATAATGCAATATCCAGCTCAGTGCCAAATATTGACCTGGATGCAATATCTGGCACAGGGACTGGCTGAATTATGCCGGATAATATAGAATTTACTGTCTAAGTATGTATGTATATAAGTATGCCCTTTTGATTATTCTATTAAATTTTAAAAATGTTCTGATCAGTAACTCCATACAGGATATATTTTGCATATCCAAGTTTTTACTTAAGAAACCATTTCCAGCATGACAACAAAACTTTCATGAGCATTCTTCTTCACTTCACTCACTATAAGTAAAACTGGTCATCATGGAATAAAAAAAAAAGGGGGGGGGAGCTGAAGTACACTACTGTAAGACAATCTGGGTTTAGGGAGGTCATAACCACAGTCTGATGATGCATTTTCACTTTATCCTTGTTACTTTCAGGCAATTTCTCTAAGTTTAGGAGAGACTCTTCAAACTGGACATGTTACAGATAGCCTTCATTTACCTCTGAACTACACACAGTCTCCCCAAAGCTGAATAAAATAATTGGGAAACTGGAGGAATATAGCAAAAAAAATACATAATCAGGTTCAAGGGTTTAAACTGAGTCACTTCATACACTGTCGCTTTTGTGTCCCTGGGCTGATATGAATACGAAACTGATGAACTGCTGGCTAAAGTTGACCATCCTCCTCTTGGAAGAATGGGAGGGAAATGAGAGATGTTTCTATTACTGGGCTGCAGATCCACCTGCTTATATCAATGTCACCACATGAAGGCATTCCTCTCTAGCATTAGTTGTTACCTGAATGCATGTTTGTCGATAATGTCATCTATGATCAAATGCCACCAAAGAATGCATTTGGTCACTTAGAATGGGATGGTTATCTGATGTCGCTATATTATTAAGTCATTGGGGGATTATGAAGTTACCTGGGGTCACAGGTCAGCTGGGATTGCAGAATATCACCTGAAATCATGTTTAATCTGCTAGGGGTTACAGTAAATTATCTGAGGTCATAGGTGTGGGATTTTTTAAATGTAATGTACTAACAATCAATTCCCTATTGTAACTTAGATCTGCTTCTGTGGAAGGAACAAGAGAGACAGGAAGACTTTACAACATCCTTTCTCTGTCCTTCCTGGGAAAACAAATCACAGTGACAATTAGGAGTTTATTGTAAATTTGCTTGTGAATCAGATCCCAGGTCAGCTTGAGTTGTGGCAGGTGTATGTGGTATCACATGTCAGTTAACAGTTGAGGTATGCATAGTGTCAGGGAGGTCACAGGCCAGGAAGAGTTGCAGTATGTTAAGTGTGGTCACAGGTCAGACCAAGTTATACTGCTGCATGAATAAAAATTATCTGAGGGGTTCCAGATCAGCTAGAGTTGTGACATATGAAATTCTGAGAGGTCACAGGTCACCGAGAGTTGTGGTATGTCACCTGGAGGTCTACGGAGAACAGGTGTGACCAAGGTGTTCGAACGGCCTGTATGATGTGACATGCGGCCACCTCTGAAGCCACATGCAGGTCCCAACTGCTCTCTCTCCCCGTCACCTCATCCTGGAACTGTAGGCTGATGTGGCTTGCACTACCCACTTCCTGAGGACAGGAAGACATACAAAATTATCATCATCATTATTATCATTATATTTCATTCATTTATCTTCAATGAAATGTCTCAAGCCCATGGAAATCTATGGGGGAAAAAAAAAAGTATGACCTATTTCAATAGGTATTCTGTACACAGTTACCTTTCCTTCTTTTATTTCTGGATTCTACACAGCCTCTTTATCGGTGGCACTGAATGGACCATGCTTGAAGGACACAAGTAAAAGGTGAAATGTGTGGAAAAGAGTTATTTAAGAGGAGTGTGTGGAGTTACATGGAGAGACAAGTAGGCAAATAATAAAGTCTAAGAGTGTCGTGGAGTTAATGTGTATATGCTGGATAGTGTTAGGAGTAACC
This sequence comes from Birgus latro, assembly GCA_018397915.1. Classification (NCBI taxonomy): domain Eukaryota; kingdom Metazoa; phylum Arthropoda; class Malacostraca; order Decapoda; family Coenobitidae; genus Birgus; species Birgus latro. The sequence goes on along the minus strand of JAGKTI010035329.1, from coordinate 9,096 downwards.
TGAGATGGTTTGGCCATGTGAAGCAAATGGGGAATGAGTGACTGAATAGAAGAGTATATATCAGAAACAGACATTGAGGATGAGATGCAGAGACGGGGTGGAGAAGCACATGAATGAGCGGTGAACTGTATGAGATGAAGGATGGGTTGTCTGATGGCAGGAGATGATGATGTGGAGGCTATCTGTCTGTGGCTATCCCCTCCATGATCAAGGTGCCCGGCTATAGAGTAGATCCACATGCAGACACATAGAAATAGGATGAAAATAATGACATCATACTGTACGCATACAAAGAAAATCTATCATCAAAGAAATGGTACTGGTATATCCATCACCATCATCATCATTATTGCACTATTCTACCTTCCCCATTAAGGTGATGTGTAATTTCCCAAACAGAAATGCCAACAATGGAAACAGATCTGCTAAATTAATATTTCCATCTTTCAAAGTACATTACACATTATCCTACATGTTCTAAAGACACTTTAAAGGCATCACTCCATATTAACTGACAGGAAAGATGTCATCTACATAATTCTTGGAGTAGACCAGCATACTCTCCCAATCATTTCCTCTAACTATCCTATGCACTACACCACGTGCGCTTTACATATCACACAACGTACCCCACTACGTTACAGGGGTTGACGCCAGCAAGGGCATGCGGCCAGAAAACTTTGCCCCCGCTACCTAGTGGCGGACTTTGGGGGGAGGCTTGACTGGGGTTCCACCAGCACAGATCACGGGTCCGGGGCGAGATGGGGCTCGAACCTGTGCTAGAGGGTACAGGGCATTGCGGTTCCCAGGCTGCCGCTTCCGCTCATTAGAGAGGGGCCCGAACCTGGGAGTAGCGCCCCAGGAGGCTGCCCTATCAGTGGGTGTATAATGGCGGGGCAGTTGCAGTGCCAAGCCGCGCTTGGAGGGTGTCCCTGCAGGTGTCCTGGCAGGGTGCCCCGAGGCCACTACCACAGCCACTAGTAAGCTGGTGGGCTAGGGGTCCCAGATCCATTGCCTGGACCTGGGTCTGTGCAATGGGTCGGGCCTTTGGAATGTTTACCCCCCTTTATCTTACCGACTATGACTATGAAGAAAAACAAGCACCAAAGCAAGCCTGACGACAGCAAATCACCCAGGGGGTTTAGGGTGGGTTCGTGGAATGTGGGAAGTTTGAGAGGAAGAGCAGGGGAAGTTGTTGAGGCATTTAGTAGCAGGTGGGTGGATGTGGCATGTCTGCAGGAAGTCCGGTACAGGGGTGGATCAGCCAGAAAGATTGCTGGGAAGGATTGCTACTATAAGTTGTTTTGGCAGGGGGGAACTGACGGATATGGGGGTGTGGGTGTGTTGGTTGCGGAGAAATGGGTGGAGTATGTTATGAATGTCATGAGAGTAAGTGATAGGATAATAGTAGTGAAAATTTTGGTCGGGCAGAGGTTGGTTTCAGTCATATCAGCATATGCTCCGCAGGTAGGATTGGATTACGCAGAGAAGGATAGATTTTGGGATGATTTAATACGCGTAGTAAGTGGTATGGGTGATGATGAGGTAGTGGTTCTGGGAGGGGATTTAAATGGTCATGTTGGTGAAGCAGCTCAAGGTTATGAAGGAGTCCATGGAGGATGTGCATATGGTGTGAGGAATGCGGAAGGGGAAAGAATACTCGAGTTTGGGGAGGCTATGGACATGATTGTGTGCAACACACATTTTAGAAAAAGAGTGAGTAGATTGATTACGTACGAGTCCGGGGGAAATAGTAGCCAGATAGATTATTTTCTGGTAAGGAGGGTTGATAGGAGATTAGTGAGGGATGTTAAAGTTATAGGAAGTGAGGAGTGTGTTCAGCAGCACAAACTGTTGATTTGTGACATGGTGCTTAAGGAACGAGTGATGAGAAGGATGACATATGTACCTAGGAGGAAAATATGGAAGCTGAGAAACCAATCAGTTAGGGATGCCTTTTATAGTGAGATGAGGAGAGTGGTGGCTGAACAGGAAGCCAAAGATAGAGACGTTAATGAACAGTATGGAGCCCTTAAGAACAACCTCTTGAGAGTTACCGATGCAGTATGCGGTTGGACAAGAGGCCCACCAAGACATAAAGTATCTTGGTGGTGGGATGAGGGTGTAGAAGCCGCAGTTAAGGAGAAGAGAAGGTTTTTCCGGGAATGGAAGAAGGGTGGTAACAGGGAGGAGTACTTGGCTGCCAAGCGCAGGGCTAGAAGAGAGGTATACAGGGCGAAGTCTGAGTCACAGAGACTTTTACTTGATAATCTAAATCATGAAGGAAGGAAAAATATGGTTTTTAGGGTGGCAAATCAGATGAAGAGAGATAATCGGGACATTGTAGGCGAGCAGTGTGTGAAGAATGATGAAGGAAGGGTAGTGGTTAACAGTGAGGATATTAAAGATGCATGGAGAGAGCATTATAGCCGGTTGTTGAATGAGGAGTTTGATTGGGATAGGCAAGGTTTGGAGCCAGCTGATCCAGTGTTTGGGCCTTGGCCTTTGATTGATGCTGCTACTGTGAGTGAGGCAATAGGCAGGATGCGGGTGGGGAAGGCGGCAGGTGTGTCTGGGTTGACTGCCGAAATGTTGAAGGCCTCAGGAGATATTGGGGTGAGGTTAGTCACTGACCTGATAAATAGGATTATATATGAGTGTGTTGTCCCAGATGATTGGCTGAAGAGTGTAATTGTAAATGTGTACAAAGGGAAGGGTGATGCCCTGGAAAGGGGAAATTACAGAGGTATAAAGCTCTTAGATCAGATAATGAAAGTAATGGAGAGAGTTCTAGAAGGTATGATTAGAGAAAGAGTGAATATCAATGAGATGCAGTTTGGGTTTATGCCAGGCAGGGGGACCACTGATGCCATATTCATTGTTCGACAGCTTCAGGAAAAATATATTGGCAAGAAAAGGGAATTGTATTTTGTTTTTGTTGATTTGGAAAAGGCCATTGACAGAGTCCCTAGAGAGGTGGTGAAGTGGGCAATGAGAAAGCTAGGGTTGGAAGAGTGGCTGGTTAGGGTGGTTATGGCCATGTACGTGGGTGCTCACACTCAGGTAAGGGTGAATGGAGCTTTGAGTGATGAGTTTCCCGTGAATGTTGGTGTGCATCAGGGGTCAGTTTTGAGTCCCTTGTTGTTTATCATGGTGCCTGAAGCCCTCTCACGTGACTTCAGAGAGGGACTCCCATGGGAGATGTTGTATGCTGATGATTTGGTGTTGATTGCTGAGAATAAAGGGGAGGCTGAGGAAAGATTTAAGAAGTGGAGAGATAGTATGGGGCACAAGGGCTTAAGGGTAAATGCAGATAAAACAAAAGTGATGATATCTAGGGTTGGTGGCGGTACAATCAGAGGAGAGGGAGAGTGGCCATGTGCAGTTTGCCACATGGGTGTGGGAAGTAATTCCATCTTGTGCAGTGTTTGTGATAAGTGGGTGCACAAGAGATGTAGTGGTATTAGAGGTAGACTGCGAGATAATGCTGATTTCATGTGTGCGGTGTGTCGGGGAGAGCAGGCAGAGATTGTTAGGCATGAGAGGGTTGAACTTGCAGGTGAATCTCTTGAGTGTGTGGAGGAGTTTTGTTATTTGGGAGACATGTTATGTGCCGGAGGTGGGGCTGGAGTTAGCTCGGTTGCTAGAGTGAGAAGTGGTTGGAAGAAGTTCAGGGAGCTGTTGCCTCTCCTGACATTGAGAGGACTCTCCTTACGTGCTAAGGGGTCTTTGTATGCAGCATGTGTTAGGAGTGTGATGCTGTATGGTAGTGAGACCTGGGCAGTAAAGGAAGAAGATATTCGCAGGTTTAAACGTACAGAAATGACAATGATTAGGTGGATGTGCAGTGCGTCCCTGCGTGCAAGGCCTGGGGGGGCTGGGTTTACGATAGAAGAGTTGAGAGGTAGGATGGGACTGGAGTGTATTGGTGTTGTGATGAGGAGAGGTAGGCTGAGGTGGTTTGGACATGTGGAGAGGATGGGGGATGATAATTGGGTACAGAGGGTGAGAAGTGTTAATATTGGGGGAGGGGTTGGGAGGGGTAGACCGAGAAAGACATGGGACGAGGTCATTAAATGTGACTTAAGGGTTAAGGGACTGAATAGGGAGGCTGCCAGAGATCGAGCAGCGTGGAGAGCCGCCATTAGGTGACCAAGGCCAACACATGCAAGCATGTTGGAGCCTTCAAAAACGAAACGAAACGAATACTAAGGGTTGACATATTCTTCAAAAAAAATTTTTAGTGGTTAGTACCAAACTGTAGTGGTGATTTCTTGTCACATCTTTACATTGATGGCTGAGAGATTGCCGATCTGTCCCGGGTTAAAGTAATGCATAATACAACTGAATAATGAAATTCTGATGCTACAACAGGCTGCGAAGCATGATCATCGGTATGAATGAAGGTAAAAAACAGGCCCTATAAAAAGCTTGGCTCCAGTTACATAAGATATTCAGTGAAAATGCATATAGCATAAAACACAACAGAACATTAAAAGAAAATAGCTGATAAGAGAGAATGGATATTAAAGACTGGTACAAAGGAGGGAATAATAACACTTTTAATTCCTAAAGGAAAAGGATGTATATGTAGGGAAGAACATGAGGCAGCTCAGAGATATAATACTGAAGTATAGTTCTTTGAAAGTGGATGTGTTTACTTGAGTCTGCCATCAACCCATTCTTTAAATGCTAATTGAGCTGTGGCTTAGTGGGTTAGAGCGCTCCGCTCTGGCCGTAGGGTCGGAGGATCGAATCCACCCAAGGGTCATTGGCAGACATCAGGAAGGGCATCCGGTCATAAAATGCTACATGCTCCAATTCCAAAAAAAAGGCCAACGCATGTAAGCATGTTGCAGCCTTCAAAAAACGAAACGAAACGAAACGAAACGAGTCAGAAAATCCTAAGATGATAACTTTGGATACAATGGGTGCCGAGCAGAATAACAGCACTTTGATTTTTACATTAACTAGTGGATAATGCTTTGAGACTTTTCATTAAGCATTATGTCATACTGCTTTGAACTATTCATTATACATGACATGAAGATACGAGAGTTATACTAAATCTGGAGAGAGAGAGAGACAGAGAATGGGGGGGGAGGGGCAGAGATAAAGATGGAGGGTGAGAAACGGGTGTACCAAATGTTACTGTGTATTCACAGCTTCTGTGCCACTGATAGTCAGAAAGGGTATCGAAGCATGGGGTGCCAAAATTATTATTATTATTATTACAATGCACCTTTTTAACTCTTTGAGGTATGGAGGGAGACAGGACTGGGTTTATACAGTGTCTGTTATATGTCAAAGGATTCAACCTCTTAACTATCAGACCTCTATTTAACTCCACAAATACTACTGCCTTCACTTATAATCCCCTCATTCCTGAGTACTTATTTTACACATATCTCCTTGCTGCATGATATAGTACTCTTTGTCGAAATAAGATATTTTTTTTTTAAGAACACAGTAATCAGAATAAAACTGCCTATTAAACTTTCATTGCTATCTACAATGCTGATCTGCCATTTCCCTCAGACTTACAGTACTAGTTGTAAAGAATAAGTGTGTATGCTATGGAATGCATTCCCAACATATCATATGAACTTACAGTAAAGGTTATTTTTTTTTTAGTGTTATAGTATACTTTATTTGGATCTTAACTGAAAAAAGCCAAATGGGTAAATATAAACCCAGTGGACTGCAGGCTGAAGTTGCCCTTTTCCTGCAGTTCACCATCTTTCTTTCAGAGACCAAAGGAGGGAGCTGAGGGATGTTTGTACAAATAATACCTTATTTCAGTTTTCATCCATCATCCAATCCTATGTCGTCCCACAGAGGAGCGTAGGAGCCCGGGCTAACAGCAAAAAAAGGGAAATGGGCATGTTGCAACAAAGACCTTCAGTACAGTACACAGAACACGAACACAGGGATCCTACCATAGGTGGTGTCCATGGAGGTGCTGTTGTGGGGTATGGAGGTGAGGGTATGGGGTGCGGGGGTGCGGAGGGGGGAGGTGGTGAGGGACCCGGGTCGCTCATACGTCGTGCACACGCTCCCCGTCATGGACCCTGCAGCATGGCAAGGCAGGGTTGATTAGGCTAGGCATGGACGGTAAGGCAGGGAAAGGTAAGTCAGAGTTAGGCTGATTAGGTTAGGCATGGTTAGTAAGGCACAGAAAGATACTTTAGAGTTGGGATAGATAAATGGAAAGGTAGTGTATAAGACAAGAGGAAGAGTTAGGCAAAGGAAAGCAGGGAACAACAAAGTGATGGGAGATATGGTCAGGTAAGGAAAAGGAAGTCAGCATAAGGAGGGATGAAAGATAAATGCATAGCAGGTGATGTGCGGAGGGGCTGGATAAGGAGAGGTTAAGTAGGGCATAAGTCTGGCAGGGCAAGCAGAAAGTAAGGTTAGGATTGTGAGGCAAGGTAAGTAAAGAAATAAAAGGTAGGGTAGTTTTCAGGCATACTATGAAGGAGGTAAGATTAGGAAATGTTGGTAAGGTGGAAAATGAGAAGGGATGAAAGTAAAAGAAGGGATGGGATAGGAAGGTGAGAAGGGAAAAAATAGTGTAATGGTCAGGTAAGGTAGGTATGAGGCACAGTAAGCACGGCTGTTAGGGCAAGGAAAGGAAGTCAGGGTTGGGTGGAATGAAGGGGAAGGTAGTGAAGGTAAGGTAAGAAGAAGCAGAGTAAGGTAAGGTACAATATTGTGAAATATGACGAAGGATGGCAACGGTAAGCACAAAAACTATGAGATAAGGATAGGTAAGGTCACCAGGGATGCAAAGAAAGGCAGGGCAGGTAAGGTACGAGGTTGGGTAAAGCAAGGAAAACCAGAGGAGGGGTCATGCAGGCCTGGCTGAAGGTAAGATTAAGTATTGTTGGTAGAGTAAGAAATGATAGGGCAGGGGTGGTTGGGATGGTGGGAAAAGTAAGGTAGCTGAGGTAAGAGGAAGTAGGGTAATGAAAGAGGAAGGTCGAGTATAATATGATGAGGGGTGGTACAGTTTAGTGGGATTGGTAACAGGCAAAGTTAGGTAAGGAAAGGCATGTTACTGCTGGTAGACTAAGTGAGATGAGATGGAGTGTAGCAGGGGAAGGCAGTGGCAAGGCAAGGTAGGTTAGAGGTAAGGTAATGCAAGAAAAGGTAGGTTAAAGGTAAGGTAATGCAAGAAAAGGGAGGTTAAAGTCAGCAGAGATGAAGGGAGAGGCAGGACACAGAGATGAGTAGGGGAAGGCAAGCGTAAGGTGGAAAGGATGGGCAGGTTAGGTAAACAAAGGTTAAAGTCTGACAAAGAAACAGGTTAGGGCTGGGAGGTTATATTAGAATGAAGGGAAAGCCAAAGACAAACATTAGTTGCATTTGCTAATTAAAGTCACCTGACTGATGAGTCAATAACTATACAGTAATTCTGCACTATGATGGCACCACTCTTTATATTAGTATTACCTCCAAATGGTTGTATTCAGTTTAATGGAAACCTAACAGTGGAGACCGAAGCAACCTCCATTAACCCTACTGGAATGGTCATTTATTTATTTTATTTTTTTTACGCTATTGCCCGACAAAATTCTTTAAATTTTGAAATGACCTCTCACGACAAACAGGTTAGACACTACAGTATCTCAATTAACTTCCTTAATACAATGATGTCTGTTCTTTTTCACTCTTTCTCATGTCTCCATTAACTTCCTTAATACAATGATGTCTACTCTCTTTCACTCTTTCTCATGCTAAATGTTATTATCTGGCTTAAGGGAGACTTCTTGTACTGAAATTTTTCATTTTAATGCAAGTCAGAAAGAACCAAAGGCTGGACACCCACACTACTATTCCCTTAAAAAAATAAATAAATAATAAAAAATCAAGATCCGTTAATTTTCAGATGCCTGTATACAACGCATTTAAAAGACTGAAGGTAATAAGCAGAAGGAAGTAATTTAAATGTTAGTGTGAGAAAGAAGAATTAATAATACTGGAATCTGTGAATGTACACTTAATACAACAGCACCCAAACCCGCTTCTGCTCCACACCCATCACCCAAGCATTTTACTGACCACCAGGAGTACAAGGACCTGGGGCTAGGCTACTAAGTCCTACATTCTGGGTGAGAAGGACCAGCTTTTCATCCATCAATGTTATTATGTGAGCAATAAATCCCAAAAAATCCTTGGACTTATGGCTAGATCTGACTGGAGTGTCTTAACTATTTATACAATCAGGTATCCACTTGGTTACACTGTTACCACTCAGTGGTTTCCATGGCTACAAAGAATCACTCAATGCAGTAAAAGGTTTCCTAAACCACGAAAAATCACTCAATGTAGCAAATGGTTCCCTAGGTTACAAAGAATCACTCAATGCAGTAAATGGCTTCCTAGGCTACAAAGAATCACTGAACACAGTAAATAATTTCCTAGGCTACAAAAAATCACTCAATATAGCAAATGGTTTCCTAGGGTACAAACAATCACTCAATGTACCAAATGGTTTCCTAGGCTACAAAGAATCACTCAACATAGCAAATGGTTTCCAAGGATACAAAGCATCACTCAATGTAGCAAATGCTTTCCAAAGCTACAGAGGATCACTCAAGTAGTGACTCGTTTCCTAGGCTACAAGAAATCATTTGGCTCTTCACTCAGTACAGTACTGGTATAAAGAAAATTGAAAGATGCACATCATCTGAGTGTGTAAAATAATAAGTGGAGAGAACTCAAATAATCTGAGACCTACCTGATGAGCTGCTCTCCTGCATGTTGGTGGGAGGGGGATCCTGTTTGTGAGGGGTGGCAGGGGATGGGGAGGGGGCGGAGGGGGGAGTTCGAGCATCACTGTTGACGACTGCAGGGGGAGGGGGTACCAGGCCTTCAGAATATCTCCTCCCAGAAACTGCATCCTCCTCTAGAATGACATCTGTGAGTAAATCTCATCAAAACATGTTTGTGGTATGATTTATGGGTGGGTCTATGCTCAGGCTTTCCTTGATCATATCAATGTGAAACTGAAGAATAAACTGGCTAATATTAGGCTTAGCCTTTGCTTATCAAAACTGATGGCTATTATCTCTAAAATCTGTAAAGTACCAT
>JAGKTI010035327.1:0-11281 GCA_018397915.1 Birgus latro | reverse complement strand
CGGCGTGAAAATACAGCAAAATAAATCGCTCAGGTACAGGTGCTACGAAGAATGTCACTTGTAATACGGGTTATAATGTGACTCCCTAACATCTCAACCTTAGCGATTTAGCCTAGGGTTGCCATAAGTCTGTATTTTCCCGAACATGTCTTCCATTTAGGTCGAGAAATCCTCATCCGGAATATTCAAAATTCTTCAACAGTCCGGAATATCAGCTTCGATCATTTTACCCACGAGAGAGAGAGAGAGAGAGAGAGAGAGAGAGAGAGAGAGAGAGAGAGAGAGAGAGAGAGAGAGAGAGAGAGAGAGAGAGAGAGAGAGAGGAAACCGTACAGATCTCGTCAGCTGGTAAGTCACGTGTTCGCCTACTAAGAATTTAATTTTGGAAAAGAAACATTTAAATAAAAAATTGTGACAAACTGGCCAAAACTAGAAAACAGTAACAGACATTATGTACTGCACATACTTTCTGCTGTATACATTTTCCATCGTCACGGTGTATATAAGTATCGTTATGGAAAACATGCAAAATTAATTATCACGGCTGCTTCAAGGTGACATAGCGTCAAGGTGTGTGTCGGGCGGAGGCAAGATGGCTTCGGGAATGTCCTCTTTTTCAAATGTTAAGGCAACCCTAAGCCGTCACATTTCACCTCCACGCTGTACTGTATGATACTGATGCAAACTACGCTGATACTGACATGATATACAAATTATGGAAAAGAAAATTATGGCGCAACACGTAAAATAAGTCGCTTAGGAAGAGGTGTTAGAGTACGAATGACGTCACTGGATTCATAGATCAAGATGGCACTCCTTGACAAATGTTGATATTTGTTTTTCACTTTAACTTGGCCTAAAATCGCCACCTCTCCACCTTGACTGCTAAATCATGCTAATTATCACGAACCAGTGCTATGGAAAGGACGCAGAGCCGTAGCGATGTCCGTTTCTGGCAGTGAGGTAAGTGAAATAAATTGCGAAACATTGGGCCAAAAAAAGGACATCACTCTTATTAATCCTGAGGTGAGAGAACTACTGCAGGAATGAAGGTGTCCATTCTCGCTTGTTTACGTTCAATTTTGCTTTTTTCCCGTGTGTGTGAGACCCGTTCGATTTTGACTATCTCGTAACTAACTAGAGAGTTCACTCACATTAATCATCTCACACCAACTTGTAAAGAATATACCAGAAATTTATACTACTTACTGACAGCAAAATTTTATCTACATCGTCTGAGAGTGGATTTGTAAAGTAAAACCAGGAATCACACGTCCTGAAAACGCTTAGTATTAATGAAGAACAATAAATACCTGACATGGTTGAGCTGGGTGTTGGTAATCAGCGCTACTCCTAAGGCACCCGCAGCAGTTGTGAGAGCGAGGTGGATGGGAAAAAGTATCTTACATTTAAATTCTTGGCCCTTACGTTTCTGTCCGCTCTTTTGAATATAGAACGGACACCTGAATCGGACCTACTTAGCCATGTTATTATGTCTGTGAAATTATTAATGCTAAACTAGAGGTGAAAAAACTAAAAATGCCAATCACTTTAGTTTCACATGCAGCGAGAGGAGCTCAACGGATATTCACAAACATTCTTAAACAGCGATTATGTTTTGTTAATGCCTTTAAGATACAAAACATTTAGAATCCAAATTATAGTTCATGATAACGCCAAAAATACAAAACAGTATCATTTCGGGCAATAACTGGCTGGTAAGAAAGGTTTATCTTAATCTTTTCTTGGAAAGGATCTGTGTGTCGTACGTACGTTTACATTTTTGGCTCAAGTTCCTGTTTTTTTTTTTTCGAATATACAAGCCTAAAGATGACTATATGGGCTTCAGTTATTCATGAAATTGCTGTATATTTAACATGAATGCTAAGGTAAAGGTATAAATGGTGAAAACGATGACTGTCACCACTTCCACGAATGGTACTGTACGTCTAGTTCCTGTTTTTCCTTTCGAATTTACAGGGCTAACGATGACTGTATGGGCTTTCGTTATTCATGACAGTGCTGTGTTTTTAGCTGTTAATGCTAAGGTAAAGGTATAAATGGTGAAAACGATAACACCAATCCATCACCTCTTCCAGGAAAGGTACGTACATGCAACAGCTGGCGGACGTAGGAACAAAGCTTACATCACACCATTCTTGACATTACAAAATCGCGTCCACGGAACTATATGGAACTTTATACTCACTGTACATACTGAGAAGATATACTGCTGTCAATATACTTTTAATTTAGCTAACTGACACGAGATGATGCAACTGTGTGATGCTGTTTACTGAAGATATTTGCAGTTCTTACCTCTAATTACCTCAACATTTTAATATGGATGGATTTACTGGTTTTCATGTGACGGAACTGGGCCACTCAGATTGGATACTGTTGTGGTGGCATAATAGTCGATGAGGGTGAGCCAATAGGACTGAATCTCCTTGGTTCCTAGTCAGATCAAGCGTCTAATCTGAAAACACTTGGCCATAAACCGAGCTGAAAGGGTTACGGGGATCCTTGTCTGGCTAGATGCACTGAAGAAGAGGAGTAGCAAATTCTCTCCCCATCCTCCCTTTTCCCCTCCCATTCCTCCCTCCACCATCATCTTATCTACTCCCCTCACTCCCTTCTCCCCTGCCCCCTCCTTCCCTACTCCCTTTCCTCCCTCCCCCTCTTATTTACCTAGCTGGATAACACGAAGGATGAAGAGATAGTGAATGAATGGTCTTGGACTCTACGCGTATGGTTCGTGTCCTCAAGCCAATCAGTACAACCTTCCCACACTGCTGACTCTAACACACTGGGGACCCTACATGGAATTATTGTTAGTGCCGCTGCTAGTGACCCCGCCTGCATCTTATCGGCTGGCAAATAAATACAGATAACTATTTGTACTGGCATCGGTCATCCATACTAATAGATCTTGAACACTATTGAAAGAGGGGAAAAAAAGGTGGGCTAGACCAGTGATAATGTTTTCGGAATGAGTTGTTAGAAATATGTATACAGTACTAGAAAGGTTCAACGTCTCTCTCTCTCTCTTTCACACACACACACACACACATAAGCACTGGATTAAAACTAGCAAGGCACTGGTCTATAATAAAGCAGGCCTTCAGATTTTGATATCATCTTCTTTGCAAAGGCATCTATAACGCCAAGACTAAGATACTCGTTCAAAATCTCTCTCTCTCACACACACAGAGCAGATGATACAAGTTATTTTACTTTCCACAACTCTCTCACACACACAGCAGGTGAAACATTTTATTTTCCAAGATGTTTCCCTAAAATCTGTCTCCTTTTCCCATTCCAGGGCTTGCGCAGAGAGTAAACGAAGTAGTTTTTTTTTTTTTTTTTTTTTTTAGATGTGGTTCTAATCGAAAGCACTATACACAAGCTTTAGGACTACGGTATCTACGGAAACCTGAGCGGGAATTAATATGGTATCTTTTGCGTGGGCTAACTGTGGTATTTGTAATTAATTTCCCTCTCTGGGTAGCTGGCTGACATTTCTCATAATTTATTCGTACTCTTCACTACATCTTTCTCACAATTTATTCTTTCTCTTCACTACGTGCCTCTCATAATTTATTCTTAAAACTCTTCACTGTCTCATAATTTATTCTTACTCTTCACTGTCTCATAATTTATTCTTACTCTTTACTGTCTCATAATTTATTCTTGTGGTATTTGTAACATATTTCTCTCTCATTAACTTGCATTCTGTCCTAATTTCTTCCTCTCTTCATTACGTCACGCAGTTTATTTCAATGCCGTCAACTTTGTAAAAAGAAAAAAAAATCTTATATGACATCTTTATTTTAAATATTCCACCATGGAATAATTCCTTTATTTAGGTAAACAAATACATCACTGGTCACCATTAATATTTGTTATAAGTGATATGTATATAGATGACTCTCCTTCAATAGTAGTAGTAGTAGTAGTAGTAGTAGTAGTAGTGGTAGTAGTAGTAGTAGTAGTAGTAGTAGTGAAATTTGAAGTTAATGAACCTACTTAGCACATTAATTCTCTCTATGGACTAATAAAGTATCATGTTATCTTTATTTCATACAAATCTCATTATTTACATGGTTTGTGTAGGTGCAGGCGCTCACCATCCACTCACTCGATGTAGTGCTGCCTTCAGGTGCTGACTCTACACTGAGTGACAAGGCAACCGTAGCATCTTATCATTCCTGGATCACTGCTGCCAGCGCTGTAATGTGGCATGCAGGCTAACCACATTTGTAATCCATTTAATCTCGTCCGGCAAATACCCCTAACCCCTTTCAGTTCAACAGACTGTAGGATCAATTTGGCTAGGAACCAAGGAGACTCAATCCTATCTCCCAGCTAAGACTCATCAAATTTCACGCAACCATGGCTAAGTATTCAAGATGAGGCTGGGCCAGTTCCCTCAGATTAAGACACGAGCTGTAATGCCTAAAACTGTTCCTAAAATAAGCCTTAAAAATTAGGGACTTGCAAACACTACCAGTTTATAAAATTTATGCACAGTAATATTTAATCGTGTTTTTCTCTTCCTTGCCCCTCGATACGCAATGTTATGTGGGATGCAGGCTAACTATACCTGATACTTAAAACTTCCTAAAACAAGCCTTAAAATTAGGGTCTTGCATACATCATCAGTTTTAAAATTTATATACAGTAATATTTAATCGTGCTTCCTCTCTCTTCCTTGCCCCCTCAATACGCAATGTTATGTGGGATGCAGGCTAATCACACATAATACAAAATACAAGACTGGAGGGGTTAAAGACTTGGATCCCTTGCCTCTTAATAAAACCAGCCCTGGCGTTGACGGCGTGGCGTGATCTGGAAAAAATAAATGAATAAATAAAAATAAAAAATGATAAGAATTAATATCAGACGACCCTTCAATTTTGGCCAAAAATTTCTCAACACAAGGGCAAGATGGGTGGTCAATGGGGAAAACAGGTCCATGAGAAATACACCTCTTGGGAAATAGGTCTATGGGCAATACATCTCTTGGGAAATGGGTCTATGGGCAATACTCCTCTTGGGAAATGGGTCTATGGGCAATACACCTCTTGGAAAATGGGTTTATAGGCAATACACCTCTTGGGAAATGGGTCTATGGGCAATACACCTCTTGGGAAATGGGTCTATGGTGAAAACAAGTCCAATGGGAAGGGGAATGAGGTGGTACAAAGACTCAATTGCCAGTTGAAATTCGTCCCTCAGGTCTCAGTGTATCATAACCAGAATTTGACCACCTCATTCGCGGGACAATAGGAGGTGCTGGTCTAAGTAGTGGTCTGCTGTCTGAGGGCGTGAGTTCAATACCACGCTGGGGGAGGGAAGAGTTTATTTGAAACTTGCTGACTTCATTTTGCACAAGACCCACTAAAATGTCATCAAAACCTCCACGTATAGACCATCATAGGTTCTAAAATAGACGGTCCTGGTATGAAGTCAGTATGGTCAGTGTGTACAAGTGCCAATGTGGTGATATCAAGTGTGGCACGTAGGACTGTTGGATTTTAGGGAACTGACTACTGAATCTATACCCAAAGCTGGTTACAGACAAGCTCTCTCTCTCTCCCTCTATCTATCTATTTCTCCTTATATTCTAAATCCCTTCTTTTCACTTCTGTCTCTCTTTCTCTCTCTCAATAATCAACATCCCTGTCTTTTCATCATCGGTGGGGTCATCTTAGGTCAAAGGCGGAAGCAACACGAACACATCAACGCAGCCGGAACTAAACCCAAACTCACCTTCATGCTTTGGCTGCTCTTCAGTTGAAACTTGGTGCCTCCTACCTCGTCTTGAAATACCTAAAAAGAAAAGCATAGAGTTAGTCGTTGGCATCACCGTCATCAATCAATATCATCAATCATTAATCACCATCATCAATCATCACAAACCATAATCAATCGCTAATCATCATCATCAATCATCATAAATGAACATCACCATCATCGTCATTAACCATCATCATCATAAACCATCATCAATCAAGAAAAGCATACATTTAGTCTTCGGCATTATTGTCATCATCAGTCATTAATTATCACCATCAATTATCTCCATCATCAATCATCATCAAGTATCATCAGTCATCATCATCAGCAATGATCATCAATCATCGTCACCTTTATCATCATCAATCATCCTAAATCATCATCATCATTAGTCATTAACGTCAACCTAATCAATCATCATCATCAATCCTTAATCACCATCATCATCATAAACCATCATCATCACTACGAGTTCACTTACCTCCCGAATTTTCCACGAAACCCGCAACTACGTTAAATGTTTTGCCTGAAATTTCCTCTGCATCATCCCTGCACCTAATTCATGTCTGTATTTATTTATTTATTTATTTATACAATTTACTGATTTATGACTGATCTGTGTCTATCTCTATCTATTTGCTGTGAGTACAAGGCGAATTACACTTTACCTAACCCTCCAGAAATTCATTTGCACACACAATTCAAATATCTGGGGTGGGAAACGTTTGTAACAGTTTTTCACAACATCCAGTGTGTGTGTGTGTGTGTGTGTGTGTGTGTGTGTGTGTGTGTGTGTGTGTGTGTGTGTGTGTGTGTGAATATTTTGTAGATTTTTCTCTTCCTGTTATTATTTTAAAGGAGTCGTGCCATTTACTTTCTCTCTCTTTCTCTGTTTTTTTTTTTTTGTGATTTTTCTTTTTCTCTTCCTGTTGTTATTCTTATTTTGCTCTCTCTCTCTCTCTCACTGACCCTCTCCGTGGCGTGGTGGAATCCCTGGTTAGCACGCTGAGCCTCCTGCATCTTCCTCGTCATCTCCTCCGCCGCCTGTGCATCTGACGCGTTCATCCTTCCCACCAGCCTCCAGAACGCCTTGGTGTTGAACATACCCCAGATCCCGCCAAGCCACCCACTACCTCCCTGGGCTGCGTCAACGGGTCGGCTTACCTCTTCTGGCTCCTCCGCAGTGGGTATATGCCGATCCTGGGGTGACCTAAGCAAGAATTCATTGATCTTACTCCCCCAGGTCCATCTCTAAAGAAAATAAATACTTGGAAATAATGCCTATCAATTTATATAAGGTCCCTAAGGCCACATGACCTTTCCTGGCTCCTCCGCTGTGGGTATAGGTCGATCATAAGGCGACCCGAGGAAGAATTTGCAATCTTAATCCTCCCAAGTCCGTCTCTACAGATACGGTATATTCAGGAATGTTTCTGAGGTGGGTATGTGAGGACCAGTAACTCATGCTTAGGTAAATTTATGAATACGGCAGCTGAGCAAAGATAAATTACTGTTCAAGAAAGGTTACGAATACGGTGGCTTGGTGGACAGATAACTCATGCTTGGGTGAATTTATAAATACGGCAGATAAAAAATAAATAAATAATGAAGAAGAAACTTTTATGTACCTAATACCCTGTCCTCCCACGCCATACCCTCGGCCGAGATGATCCCCGCTGATGCCACTGATGTCACGTCTTCCACCGGCATAATTTCCACTGTTGTCATCCCTTCTGATATAGTCTTCACGGCTGCCATATCTTCCACCGATGTCACCCCTTCCACCGATGTCACTGCTTCCACTGATGTCATATCTCCCACCGATGTCACCCCTTCCACCGATGTCATCCCTTCTGATATAGCCATCACGGTTGTCACATCTTCCACCGATGTCACGCCCTTCGCCAGTGTGGTCTCTGTTGATGTCATTCCCCATGCTGACATCATGCCATCCACCTCTGTCCCGTCCTCTGCCGATATCACTGCCACTGATGTCTTGTCTTCCACTGATGTCATAGCTACTGATGTCCTGTCTTCCACTGATGTCATTTCCACCGATGTCCTTCCTTCCACCGATATCACTGCCACTGACGTCATAGCTATTGATGTCCTGCCTTCCACTGATGTCATTTCCACCGATGTCCTGCCTTGCATTGATGTCGTTTCCACCAGTACCCTCCCTTCCATCACCACAGCGGCCACTGACATCATTTTCTCCACTGATGTCACGCCCTCCACTGAAGCCCCACCTTCCATCAACGTGACCTCTTCCTCGGTCTGCCGCTCCCCCACCAGACAGAGGCTTGCCGGTCGGACTGCCAGGCAAAGGGACGCCACTCAGAGGATCGCACACTTCCATAGCCTCAACCTCTGCCATTTTCCTGCCAGCTTCATCATGGGGCTTGTCGTCCATTTTGTTGGCAGCTGTTGGCAGGCGTTCTTGTTGGCAGAGTTCGTTGGCAGTTATTGGTAAGCGTTCGTGTTGGCAGATGATTTCGTTGGCAGTGGTTAGGAGGTCTTGTTGGCAGATTCGTTGGCTGTTGTTGGTAGGTCTTGTTGGCAGATTATGTTGGCAGCTGTTAGTAAGTGTTTGTGTTGGCAGATTTCGTTGGCTGTTGTTGGTAGGTGCTCGTGTTGGTAGATGATTTTGTTGGCAGGGGTTGTATAGGCGAGAGATGCACCGGTAGCACTGAAATGGACGAACAGGACAATTATATAACAGTGTCTTTAGCTCCTCGTTGTGCGTGTTATTAATCTTCCTTCAGGTGGTGTGTTATAACTTTCAACTATAATGAAAAATATGATTCTTATTTCATCCTTATTTACTACACGAGGATCAATTAAGCAATCAATAATGAAATAGTTAAACTTTAATCAAGGCCTCGTTAACCATTTCGCCTTCTATGGAGACGTTGTACATAAGCTATCAAGATGGTTCTATTTTGCTCAGTGATCTTTTTATGCAAGGAAGAAGGAACCAAAGCCTGAAGTCCGCAGTAAAAGAACAAAAACAAGAACAGAGCCCAATTCAAGATCCGTAAAAGCCTTGAAGGATGTGGTGAGTACTGAAATCTGGCTTGATTAACCCTTAGAATTATCCAGCTTCCCTCACAATGTTACGATAATCTGGACACTGACTTAATAATCCGGACACTGACTTCGCTCCTTGGCACTTAACCCAGCAGGGGGAGGGCTAAAACACCTCCTCAGATGAATCCTATATCTCGACCAAGCTCAGGCTATCCGCTACTGGATCTCAGTGGTTGGGTGTGCAGTTTAAGAAATGACTTAGGTTTTGAAGTTTAGATATTTTTACATCCAAACTTTGTGTCCATAGAAAAGTCGACAGAGCGCTTGAAAGGCAAAAATAAATAAATAAAATAAAATAAAATAAAATAAAAATAAATATAATGAGAGTGGAGATGGATGACAAATGGTATTGAAATGGGGAGTGAAAAGTGCGTAGAGTTTTTATACGTGCCAGGGTGATTCTGCCATAACCACCACAACACCTCTGGACCAAACTCGGCACATCAGTTGCTGCATCCCAGGTTGTTTCATGTGCAAAATTTCGTTAAACAGTTTTAATACGTACACGCATTGATACACAGAAATACACACACACACACAAACAACAAACAGTATAATACACCATGAATTATATACAGTATGCTCATTGCAACTAAGTGGTTATTATTTTTTTTTTTTTAATGCAAGGAAAAAGGAACCAAAGGCAAGAAGTCCGCATTACTCCCTCCAAGAAAAAGAAGGTAACATGAAAACATCCTAACACACGTCTATCACAATGCAATAATTAACAAGAAAAGTTAGCACGTTTTGCAGTAAGAAGGTTGTGGTGTTATACTGCTTTTACGCTAACCTGGCCTAAAATTACCATCTTTCCATCCTTAAATCTGAACTGTAGCAATAGATTAACCCTTCAATATGGTGCCAGTCACGAAGAAGTGCTATGGAAAGGATGTTGAGCCACAGCATTGTCTCATTCTGCCACTGAGCTGCGTGAAATGAGCGGCAAAAGCACGAAAATCTAGGCCAAGTTAGCGTAAAAACAGTATAGTGAAGTATAGAGGTGGACAGGCGAACGTACAGCCATGATATCAAGTCCCGGATGAGGTCGGGAAGTGTATATTTGAGTTTCGTTAAAGGCTTATACGTCTCATTTACCTGTCCTACGGCGAAAAATATAAATCCTTAAATACACGGCGAATGTAAGAAAATACCATCGCACCTGTCCTGCATGCCCAAGTGGTGACAAGTGAAGGTGTTTGGAACCCATATGTTGATGCTGCTGGTGCACACTGCGTACTGGGTAACATTTCAACCCGCGAGGAGCAGTGTGTTCCTGATCAGAGCTATAAGATTGAAAATATAAACTGTCTTTAATACTCGACTAAAATTGGTTATAAAGTGTGCAAGTCCTGCAATAAAAATAATAATAATAATAATAATAATAATAATAATAATAATAATAATAATAATCTGGTCTCTCGCATGCGAACTTTTAAATCTAATACAACTTAAGAACGTTTATGAATACGGTACCGTCAAATAAACGTTAATTCGGTACCATCTACAACTTAAGAACGTTTATGAATACTGTACCATCAATACACACCCTCCTAAGAACGTTTATGAACACGGTACCCCATCTAATAAACGTTAATATTGTACCGTCTACGAGTACAACTTAAGAACGTTTATGAATACGGTACAATACACAACCTAAGAATGTTTATCAATACGATATAGTACACAACCTAAGAACGTTTATGAATACGGTACAATACACAACCTAAGAACGTTTATAAATACGGTACCACAGAAAACAAGTAGAGGACGTCACCTACTTTGCACCAAACACTCGCGGGGAAGATGCAGTGCGACTCGCGATCGTCACCGCCGCTTTATATAACCTCGGCAGCTGGTGACGTTGGCAGGCTTCGTAAACGTATCGACCAGCTTTGGATCCATCTAAAATATTCACTCTCAAGTAACCGTCTGGACAGGTAACCAGAAGAGAATACAATAATAAGGCGTGTGGTGTAGGATATGTCTGGTAAAGCTATGGTCTGCAGAGTTGCTTTAAAACAGATTCACAATACTCGCTAGTGGTGTCAGAAAGTCGCTAAGCACAAACATCGCAAGGAAAGCCGCTAAACACTGCGATTAAACTGCTAAAACCTGAGTAAAGATCCGTCAAAGTACTTGCTACATGGGAATAAATATCTAAGGTGTACAATCGCTAAACTGGCAACTCCTGTGGTGCCCTGATAGCGCTGTCAGACGTACAAAAACAATAACATTCCCTTTACGGCTTTATCACTACTTCTCTCCACATTTTATGAGATAGTAAACCATTTTGTACCACGAGGGGATAAAATAGTCATACAATAAAGAATATACTGCAAAAAATGATGTAATAGTCTGCTGTTTATAGAGTTAAGTCTGTTGTTTATGT